>ML210346.1:35297-49433 GCA_004369085.1 Coprinopsis marcescibilis
GTAATATGAGACTCACAGATTGAAAGAGGTCGATTAGATTCTGCTCCCTTGCTGGGACGATGTTGGGTGCGATCGTGAAGAACTGCCTCCGTGACTCGGTTTCGGGCTCGATGACCTTGATGAGGCGCAGTGCCATGTGGTAGATGTCCGCATGCATGACGTCCTGCGCCGCACTTTGCAGGGTTTCAGTCTAGAGTATGCGCAGCGAGCCATCTCAACGCGAGTACCGTTTGAAACGAAAGCGGGCTCACCAAGGGGTTGAAGCTAATTATATGGACGAGCACCTCTTTGATGGATTGGTACTGAGGGAGCTGGTCGGTGAAGCTGGTGTTGGACCAGCGATTGTGGAGCTTGTGGAAGACGCTGAGACGCCTGTTGGCACAGTTAGTTTGTTAGCGAGATGGGTTGACTGAGCGTAGACAGATGTACTGACTCGTCATTGTGTACGTTGAGGAGTGACGCGTAACAAAAGAGATTCAGCCGCTGAATCCGCGAGTCAGTGCCGGATATAGAACATAGTTTCGGGGTAAACATACTGGAAATAGGCCTTGCACGATCGTCGTCGCGAATGGACGACTGGCCTCCGGGAATTGGCTTATTGACTGAGAAAGATAAGCGGAGTTGTGGTCTAGCCAGTGAGCCTCATCGTCGGAAGGTACATTGAAGTGTTGAAGGGTGTTGGCGATACTGCGGAACAATATGTCCTCCATCGTCGAGCCTGGAAGGTGGCGGAAGGATTTGAGTCCCCTCAAGAGCAGAACAAAACTGTGGCCAACTCGAAGCGGCGACTTATGTATGGAAGTTTCCGTTACTGAGGCCGGTGATAGGGTCGAGGATATGAAAAGGCCGTCCTCTGTTCAGGCCGTTGCCTCGTTGTGAACGATGACGTACGTATCATCAGTACTATTTCGAGCACGTTCCTGCACCATATGACCTTGAAATTAATTTGCTGAAGCGCTCAGAACTAGAGGCCAGTTAAACATGCCACAGGAAGGGTTGAACGGTCAGGTTTAGAGGTACCGAGTATTCAGGAAGTCTGTGCGTAAGGGAGCGGTATCACGTCGATTGAAACACAATAAACTAGGCGCTGGAGATGATGATCATGAAGTTTGCGGAGTGCGGGAGGAACAGGGGGGAGCATGGAGGATCGAGCCCCAGCAACGTCATATCGACCCTAACCCTAATATTCGGCGCTTGCCGGGAAGTTCCAGAGCAGTCGGGCCGACTCCAGACTGCCCTACGAGTAATTACCGTGCGCTCCCATGTTCAGCAGCCGCCATGATCTCTGAGGCTGTCGGGTCTGGTCTTATTTCCCTCTGGGCCCCATGGTTGCAGCGAAAGCATATACCTGGCTCAGATGGACGGGACAAGAAGGCTCAGGGTACCGTACATTTTGTTTGGCTCAACGACTCACAGGCGAGTAGCACTCGTCTCCACTTCCCATTTCTATTACGTACTTGGGGCAGAGCTTTTCGTATACCACAGATCTCACTTCGGTAAGAATCTCTGACTGGTCTCTACAGGGTATGGGTATTTACATGGAACAGGAGGGCTCAGGGCAGCTGGGGCATTCAGTTTTAATTTTACAGTTTCGGCATCTCAGTTGGTTCTCTCGAATTGTGCCTTACGTCTGAAATGATTGCTCGTGACGAAACAGCTGACCAGCGGATCCTTTCATGGATGCTAAGGTTATTTTTGTACCCTCCACTGCATCTTCACGCGTTGAAGGGTCTCGCGCTTCCAAATTCTGTAGAATGACTTTCAGAAACAGTCACAGAACGCAAAAACACCTCTAGAAGTTCGCGGGCCTAACGAGAATGAGAGACATCCGGGCCTGTCGCGGTCGTTGTGATACTAATCTTTTGGACTCACGTATTGATAGACATCCGAGTCACAGGTTAAGGCTTTGGAACCCGCCGCACTCGGCCTGCAACTCAAAATTCGGATATAAATTCCACCCCCCAGTGGACCCTTACGTCGCTTGGCCTCCCCTCTCTGTCACCAGGCCATCTAGCAACTATGTCCCCCTCAGCTTTCCAAGTTGTATCCTTCTTCTTTCTTGCTCTTGCCGGTGTCACTAAAGCCCAAACCTATACCATCCTCAACAACTGCCCCACTGCGATCGACCTCTTCATTGGGCTTGATTCTCAAGGGAGCTTGGGCACCGGCCAAACCCTCGTCAGGGCTGAACTTGGTCCTAACGCTGGGTTCTTCTATACTACGACTAACGGTGGCCAAGTGAACGGGAACCTTGTCGCTGCTCGTGCTGGCTTCTTCCTAGAGGTACGTTATACAAGAGGTTTTGATGCTCCATAGTATAACTTTGGCACCAATAGCCAACCTACTGGTACTACTACATAGTCCGCGACCAAAACCCCAACAACTTCAACACGGGCATTAGCATTACACCCGACAAACCACCTGTACGTTCCTCTCTTTTTCACCCACAGTGTTTCCATTCTACCATGTATCTTATGCTGATCTTCCCTGGTTTACTAGGCCAACGGCTTCTGCACTGTCGCAACCTGCAACCAAGGCAACTGTCCCGAAGCTTACAATTCTCCACCCGTGTTTCACTCGCCCATCCCACCCCCAGCAAACGCGCCAGCCCAAAACCCGCCTATCTATCAATGCAAGGAACCCGGCGTGAATTTCTTGATCACGTACGTTCAAATCCCCTTGCGTTCCGGGGTTATCTATTATACCGATTTGCATCGTCAATCTAATGACCGTGTCCCCCTCTAGGTTCTGCCCCTCGGGTACCTGGCCAACCCCACCAGGCGTTGAAGTCAAGCCCAACTTTGTCGACAACAAGTGTATGGATGTGCGGGCTGCGGTATTTGCTAACGGAACTCCAGTTCAAATGTACGTCCTAGGTGTTGGATTTCACTATTTGGTATCCTTCAAGAGCTGACCAGTTTATTAGTTATGACTGCAACGGGACTAACGCTCAAAAATGGATCATTCGACAAGGAACCGGCCAAGTTCGCGTTGCAGGGACTAATTTCTGTCTCGATGCCAGTTCTAGTATGTGACATTCTCCTATATACCAAGCGCGATACCCTCAATTAACATACCTGATCTCTGACCAGACCCCGGAAATGCCGTACAAATGAAGCTGTGGCAATGCTTCGACAATCTCCCTGCACAACAGTGGGACTTTACGATCGATAATCGCATTGTGTTGAACAACAGAGGTGAGTCTTCCATCTTCTGCTCACAGTTTGGGCTATCGCTGGGTCTGGAACGCTAATGAGCTTGCGTTCTAGGACTGTGCCTGGATCTCCCTGGTGGGAGCTTGGCGAACAGTAACGTCTTGCAAACTTATCAGTGCGCAAACGGGAACACGAACCAGATTTGGTCTTTGGGACTCTAGTCCCAAAAGGTTCCAACCCAGGTCGATTAGGTGTCCTCAAAGACTTTTCTACTTGCTTCTATTCCTACTGATCTTTATTTTACTACATTGAATGCTCAGATCTCAGACTACGGACAACTATGGCATTTCGTGCCGTGAACCTTTCCCTTTCGATTATGATTTTGCCTTTATGAACTATCAGGACTTTATGTTTTGCGGACTTCACGTCGTATAGCCATGTTTGTATAGTAGTCACCAGCTGAGGACTTGGACTTGTAATACAGCATGTGTATCTTTTAACTTTGCGAATAAAGTTGCGAGCTACAGTAGGCATGTACCACCGGCGATTGCCGTTGATCGCGGGAAGCTCCGCGATAATCCTTCATCGGCGGCGCAGTCCGTTCTTCTCCGGCAGCGTTGAGACATTACCTCCTATTGTCGAAAGGGGCGTAATTTTACAGTGCCGGTGAGTCTGAACGCGCCCTTTACGAGGTCGCTGTAAACTTATTCGCCTAACCTAGACACCCAGACAGAAGAATGCGAACTCACCGAGATTTGCCACCGCTTTTAAATTAGCGGTTGGGCGTCTCTCCAGCCGTTTCGTACTGCATTCCATGATGCAAGGGCCTAGCGAGCCTTGCGTTTGCTATATCTTTGCTTTAAGTTTGCATCTGCTTCAGTCAGAAGTCTGGTGTGGCGTAAGCACGTCCTTAAGACACTGAAACGAAGGTGAGCTCATTTATTTGTCAGGTATTGAACGTTGCCCGAAGACCGTGCCTGCCCATTGCCCAGAAGTTCCCTTAATACCCGAATAATGTGTCTGTAATCGAGCCGCTATCAGCCGAGCAAACGACTACCTGCCCCTTACGGTCCTTACCTGACACCCACTGCCGTAAATTTGCCCATCGCCTACCGTCTGTCACGGCTAGCTCAACACGCCGGCGCTTGTGCATCCTCAATATCCCAAGTCGGAAAGAAGGTATGTAGGCAAATTGCTCATCTCAAGCCTCAGGGCCAGGCAATCGACGGGTGCAATGCTGACCGAATTGGAGTTTACCTTCCAGAGATACGGTACAATGTACGCCCAACCACGTTTCACAAAACATGAAGCGAATAAGGGTGATCATATGCCCATTCGAGCTGTGATGAACGACGTTATTTCAAAGGGGTGTTGGCTCCCTGCCGTTGGCGCTCATTTTATTCGCAGCTCTCAGCCGCGTAGTACCACTTTCGCGAGTAAATCTACAACCAACGCGAGGCCATCACGCATCGGAATGTAATTAAGTCACTCTTTGGTAAGTGAGCACTGATTGAGCGTGCTTCTTCAGACAGAAGGCATCTCTTCATGTTTTATCTACCTCAATTAATCGACCTGACACCCGATGTACAGCCTGTATCTTGCGGTAGAGGCACAAGAAGCGTATTCAAACACGACCTTGGCACGCTATCCGTTAGGACTCCTTTTCGTCTGCTCACACGAGGGCTCTGGCGAAACACGCTATCTCTTTCTGCTTTCTCCAACATTTAGCATTTTAGCTTGCCTTTTCATTGACACGTCGCAAATAACTCAAGAGCCGCGTTCACTCGACAGCTCAGACGATAGAACTAGTAAGCTCTATCTTATTCTACCTGTTCTACCGAATTCCTTAACTTCCACAAGTTGACACTGACTCTGTGGGACGCACCGTCGTCAACAACGGCCCCGAAACGCAACTGTCCCACGTTTTACCCTGCAAATGCAGTCTTCGTGGAAGGAATCTCGTCGTGTGTATCGATGGAATTACCTCGAAGGATTCCAGAATGAAGGTAAGCAGTCACCACCATTTGTGTAGTTACATTTGGAACCCCAAAAATTGATTTCTAAATTCTAGAGCTCCAACGTTTCCGATCTCTACGACCTCATCCTGAAGGATAGTCAGAGTAACCAGCTGGTCTGGTATGACCAGGACATGGATCATCAGAGAAAGGCACAACGTCGCGGCTCGATGCTTGGCCAGTCTGGCGGGGTTGAGCACAATCGAAATTCTCTGCTCAGGAATCGCAGCTCTTTCAGCAGCTACTACCAGTCCAGCGTGGGCCGTCGTCACTCGCAGGTCATCCAGCAGACGAAAGACAAAGACAGTCGTGGCGTGCCATTTCCTAGAAACGAAGAGACCGTCAACCAGGCCGGGAATGAAACTGTTGCCTCCACGTGTGTACTATTCCGTGTTCCATTCCTTCCCTTCATGCTGACTCTGGCCATCTCCAGACCCTCGACGGACGATGAAGAAGATCAGACTCTGCTTGAGGCATATTGCTGGCTGTCAGAGAATTATCAGGAAACTGACAAAATCTTCTTGTTTGGTAAGCGACGTGTCTGTCGTACATCATTCCGGCAGTGCACTGACCTTGCATCAAAGGGTTCGCGAAGGGTGCCTACCAAGTACAGAGGCTCTCTTTAATGATCAACCAGGTTTGTTTCTTAAGTAGAGCGATAGAGGCGTGTGGCAGCTGACGTCGCTGCATAGATCGGCCTTGTAATAAAGACAGAAAGCAAAGATGTCATGTCGAACGCAAGCGCGTGAGTCAGATTGGTTTGTTGCCGGTCATTCAGCTCATCAATACATCTAGCGCCTATCTAAAGTTTTGCTCAGAACGGAAGAAAGGTCTGGTCGCGTGGCTACAAACGAAGATCAGGTGGGACAGCTCGGAAGCGAGTTTCGACCCAGGACTTTACCGCCAAGTTAGAGCGCACTTTGTGGGGGCATGGTAAGCCTCATGCTCAATTCGACTGAATCTTGCTGACCACGTTTCGTAAGGGACACGACCTCGCCCGAATCAGGTCCTCCTGTTGACGCATCAGAGGGAATGGTACATGTGTGCCATTTCCGCCATGCCTTAGCACTTGACGAGCGAGTCAAGAAACCTCAATATGCATGGGGAAGATTCGGAGTAGACCCAGATATAGCATTCCGTCAACAAGCGGAGGAGTTCTCTGATATACAGGAAGTCTGGTTTGCAGGAACCCATTTGGATTTGTGAGCATTCCCCGTCCCGCTCCGCTACAGATAAGCGATTGACGCTGAATTTTATTCAGGGGCGGTGCCCGAAAGCAGAAACTTGGTAGAGATCGAAGCAGAGCTCCGCTGAGATGGATGGTTTCTGAGGCCATGAAGACTGGTCTTCTCATCTCCGAGGATTCCTACAAACGCTGCGCTTATAACCGACTCGAGCTAACTAAGTCATTTTGGCTATGGCGACTACTCAAGTGAGTACTAATTTCTAAGGCTAGTCCATGGCTAACTGGGGCAAAATCGACCGTAGGGACGCTGCACTTCCCAGGCGACAAATCTTCCCTGGACAGAAGATCCATAGTTCATTCATTCTAGCGTGGAATGAATGCAGGTACACCCCAAGGGCTCGACCGCCCAAAGAGTGTCGTGACATTTGGACCCGTCTGCGCCAGAATGGGCTCGTACACCCTGACGAGTGGTTGACGGTTGATGCATACGAATATGCCCAAATAGCGATGGAGGTATTTGCGAACAACTCGGGGGAGGTTGTTCGCCCGGTTTTTGAGAAGATGATGCAACTTGGTACGTCCATTAAGAGGATCTCTACCCATCTCTCAATCTAACGGTGTAAAATCTAGCCGATGGCCCACAGGCCTTATATGAAGCGGTCCTTATTGCTATCAACGGGCGCCATCGCCTTCTATCTCACAAGAAGCACGAACTCCTGAAAGAGGTAATTGCAATTCTTGTTCCAGACAATGGGGCAAGCCGACTTCGACGACTTCAATCAAGGTCAAAGGTGTCTCCAGGCTTGACGGATCTCTTGACGAGGGACGACTACAAGGAGGCAGCCGAAGACTTCCTGAACAAACTGACGATCACCAAGAAGGAGTGACTGACTAAGTATATTAATTAATTGTATGCCCTAAGCCTATCTATGGGATCCATTTTATGAAATCCAAATATGTTTCCATATCATTAAGTACTCATGGCTTTCGCCCGGGGCCTCCCCGAATCTTGATAAATGACCTCACCACCCGCGCGACTGCACCACGTGCCATTGAGACGCATGGCACGTGTATGCCCTCAAATTTCAATTGACAATGAAACACAATTCATGTCACAAGAATTCACCTCCAGCTGACTCTTGAGCCTCGAGGTGTGTCGTTATGAGCCCTTGAAAGCTAGCTCTATAAGTACAAGCATGTATAGTTCTCGCACTGCCCACATCACGATCAACTACTAACAGCTCATGAATTCAGATAACCCTCCTGAAAAATCGACGACACGTAGGTGCCTCCAGTAAACGTGTGGTCAGAGCTGACAGTGTGTTCTCAATTTTAAAGATAAGCGTAATGTTGGTGGTTCATTGCCTCACCCGCCCACTCCCAGCCAGCCCACCGCCATGTTTGGAGACACCGCGAAATGCGAGTGTCACTCTGCGGACAGCAGGAATCTTATCGTCTGCATTGACGGAACTGCCAATCAGTTCGGAGAGAAGGTTGAGATGATATTATTGTCCTGAGTAGACTCTAGCTGACACCCAGGCCTTGCAAGAACACAAACGTAATTGAACTATACAATCTCATCTCCAAGGGTTCGCAGCACAACCAGAGGACTTGGTATAACAGCGGGATTGGGACTTATGCAAGACCACATCGAAAGTCTCTTTCGTATTATGTACAAGCCGTGTCTCACAAGATTGACTTGGCTGTTGCCTGGTACGCTCAATAGTAATTGAGCCGGCTGTTGATCTTACTAACTTTACTAGGAATTTCGAAAGGACTGTGATAGCGGCGTACCGATGGCTCTCGGACAATTACGAAGAGGGAGACCGCATTTTTCTGTTTGGTGGGTGATTAGATATATTCAGTGCCTTGATTACTGAGCAATGATCAGGTTTCTCTCGAGGCGCATTCCAGGTCCGGGTGCTGTCAGCGATGATCGACAAGGTATACAATCGTCTATTCCCCACGGCAGGGCAACTTTTTTATCATGTTCATAGGTCGGTCTCATATACAAAGGAAACGAGATGCAAATCCCATTGTACGTGCCAAGATCGCTGTCATTCACCCGGTCTACTGAGGCTTGGCCCTTCGGGGGTGCGCAGCGCCTATGAGCTCTATGCCGACCCAAATTCCGATTTGTTGTCGTCGACAGAGGTAGGAACGGGAGAGGATACATACATATCGAAGGCAGAACGTTTTAAACGAGCGTTCTCTGATCCGAGTGTGAGGGTTCATTTCGTCGGGGTTTGGTACGTCACAAATTCGCGAACAGTTCTCAATAGCTTACCCCATCATTTCTCATAGGGACACCGTGTCGTCTATCGGGGTTGCCAGAGGAAAGAAGACTTTGCCAGGGACGACTGAGGGCATGACTCACGTATGCTACTTTCGTCACGCTTTGGCGCTCGACGAGAGAAGGGTAAAGTTTCTCCCAGAGTATGCGTGGGGTGGGTCCCCCGAGAATCTTGTGTGGACGCCAAAGTCCGCGTTTGAAGTGCTCAATGGGACAGGAGAGTATGTAGAGGAGGCCAAGACGCTTGCGGAAATCCAGCGCTCCGCGATTGAGGATGTCTGGTCACCGCAGAAGCTGCTCGAAGCTGTGTCTGGAACCAACGCCGTCCGGACACCGGAATCACTCCTCGATGCTATTGTCGGTACAGAAGACGCGAAACCCTGGTCACCGCCTTCTGAACGCGAAGGTTTGGGAGCAAAGAACAGGGCATGGACTGTCAGATCTATGATCGAGGTGTTAAATGGTTCGAAAAAGCCGGTTTGGACGCAAAGGTCGCTGCTTGAGGCCCTCGCTGGTACAAGGGAGACACGGTGAGCGGGAAAATCATTTGTCATTTACGGTTCAAGCCGATACTCACTCAAAATTCTTAGAAATGTCGCGGATATAAATAGTAAATTTCCACACACGGTCGAGGTATGGTTTGCCGGCACTCACTCGGATATGTAAGCATCTTCCCGCAGCTATCAGATTGCATGCTGATCCTTTGGGCTTGCAGTGGAGGAGGAAATAGGGCCAACGAGGGGATGGATCGTAGCAGGCCTCCTTTGCGGTGGATGGTGTTGGAAGCCAACGCAGCTGGTCTGCGAACCTCTCCGTTTAAGCGGGAGCTTTCGTCAGAAGAGCAGGTTGAGTTCAAAGAGTCGCTAGTCGGGTTCGGGTGGAAGCTTTTTGAATCACTGCCCTTCAAGCGCTTGACATATACGAGGGAGTCGATTGCCAACGGAGGAAAACAGTCAACCCGCTGGTAGGTGTCACAATGTCGTAACAAGCTACATCGCTAAGGGCCGATTTACAGGCCACATTTTGGCGCAAGCCGAAAAATACACCCCGGCCAGAAGATTCACAGTTCGTTTGTTTTGGCGCAGCAAGGGGATCATTATGTTCCAAAAGCTCGCCCGCCAGGGACAAGGCGCACCACATTACAGGGTTCACGGGACAAGTGGTTTTGGCGGAAGCTTCATGAGGATGGTCTGCGTAACATGCAAGGTTGGTTCGAAGTGGACCTCCTTCAGTATGCTCAGACCGTCATGAAAACATACGTGGAGGGAAGGGCCAATTTTGACAAGTTGGCGCAAATAGAAACGTTGGGTAAGCCTTACTTGATAGCTCACTGGGAACGACTATTCATATCCGTTATAAGGTTTGGGACCGGGGCCGGTCGAGAAAGTTGTCTTGGAGGCGATTGGTGGCAGTGACATCCCTTCCGACCCTACTACCCATTTACTTTCACATGAAATGTCCCGTCTTGTCGCCGATGGTTACCGGTCTCGTCGTGATTCTGTGAGTAGTGGAGTAGATGGCCTACACCCCTGGCTGGAGAAGTCCACGTCTATATGTGCCCGTACAGTTGCATCACGGTTTCTATCTGGAGAGAAGTCTTTCGACTCCATTGTAGAAATTGGGTGTCACGGTGAGCTTCGAAGTTTCAGTCGTTAGGACGTAATTTCACGCTTCAGAAAATCAGGTGGGCTAGGTAGTCTCCGAGAGATAATCGAGCAGACTATCAAAGACATCGATGCAATCCATGCCCGGGCGTCGATGGAGCCATTGCTGGAGCTGATGAAGGCGGCGGATATGTGTGTTCCTAGCAACTCTCCCGATAGCTGGATGATGGCAACGCTGCCCAAATATTTCAGTTTTTTTATTTCGACGTATTACAACCAAGGGGATGACTGCTTAAAGCTCTTGAGAGGGATCTCGAGCCTCAGTCACGGTGCGTTGATTTTTCTGCATTTGTCATCTCAAGTACTGATCACTATGATATCAGGGGGCGGGATGCAGACGGTCAAGGACGGCGTAATGAATGTTATCCGAGATATTGAGGATCGCGTTAAGGCTAAAACAGTACTCGAGCTCACCTTTGACCGACATCTTGCCCTTGTGGGTGCAGCAGTTGAAGCCGTCGGACGCGACAATGGTCGGGTAACGCCGGTGGAGGATGGATGGGAGGGGAAAGCGTTAGACTCTTGTCTTCAGAGTCTGATAAGGTGCATGCTGGCGGGTTTGAGGTGGACTTGCTATCTACCCAAGTTGACGAAGCTTGGTAAGTATTATTGTTTACTGACGATGAAATTACGTTGACCAACACTCGGAACAGATGGTAATCTCAAGAAGACCGACCAGTTGATCATTGCCGCTCTTCAGGACGACACTGCGAATAACCCCTTAGGAATCCAGCTCTCCGCAGCCCAGGTGAAGATCATTGTGGAAGATGTACGGAAGGTCGACGCGGTTGGTCATCGTCTGGCAGACGCCTACTTGACCGAGTACACGTGGTCTGTCGTAGGGATCTTTGCAACCACGCTGGATCCCCACAGGCTTTCCGACTTGGCGGAGGTAGCGAAGTTGGGTGAGCTTGACCAACTACCATTCTGATTGTGAGACGCTGACTAGAATACAAATCCTCAGATGGCGGACTGAACGCGGTCCGCGATGTTGTTTTAAAGACAATCCAGAGGGACAAAGGAAGCCCTCGTCTTCCGAAATACCTGCCTCTGAATGCGCTGCTACAATTGCTGTCAGTGACGGACGGCAGCCCCGGGATGGAGTGGCAACAAATAGCGATGGTTGCGTACGCGAGGACTGCTGTAGAGGACTTCCGTACCAGCTCGGGTGCTCTCGATGATCTAACTAAACTGGCTAAACTAGGTGGGCACTGAGCAAAATTCCCTTCTCAGGCGATGAATGACAATGATCTATAGATGGAGGCTTGTCCGCAGCTAGAAGCATGGTTCGGGAGGCCATTGAATTTGGGCGGGGAAACAAATCTGAGCTGCACTCGTTATCGTTGACCCAGCTGTGGAACCTAGTGGAGTGCGTCAGCACGAGCAACACGCGGTCGACCGGCACGTCTCCCCCACAGGCCAACGACATGGATTATGACGATAGTTGGGAGAAGGGAGCGTTGCGTGACTACGCGAAAATAATAATCGCAGGTTTCTTGAAGGGCAAGGTCAGTGAGGGCAAGGTCGAAGATTTCGATCGCTTTAAAAGCGCAGGTATGTATGGTGCCATTTGGCTCCAGTTGAATTGCTTACTGAGAAGCTTAAATAGTCCATGGGCCACAAGCGCTTAACGATGCCGTCTTTGAGGCATTTCAGAAATCGCCCGAGGAACACAGCGTCGACAAGAAGTTCAAACTCCTGGACGCGACTTTGGACATATTAGTGTCGCAGCCTCCCGACATACTTTGGCCGCTGACGCTCGTGCGAACAGTTTTGGATAAATGGAAGCCAGAAGAAGACGAGCAAACAAAGGATATAATCGAGCGCGAACGTCGCATGGATATATTCCTGCAGACCTGTACGGACCGTAAGTCAATTTTCAAACTCGAAAGTACACTTTCACGTTTTGATGAACTTGCACACGTCAGTTTGCTACCTTATAGCCGCTCAGCCAACATCCACTCCGATCGCACTCTCCCCCGACGGGAAGCGCGTACTCGCTCCTATCAATAACGAGGTCAGGGAGTGGAGCCTATGGCATAGTAGAGCCGGCGCCAATGAGGGAACACCAATGATTGACTGTGGCAATCATGCCGTATGCTCCATTGCGATGTTGGGCAACGACAGATGGATTGTTTCTGGTCTTGATAACGGTCAAATTTTAATCAAAGATCGGCGGACAGGGGTGCTGGAAACGATGCAGGCAGGGAATCAGCGCAGGGTGGTCGCGTTCGCTGTTTGTAACAATGGCTCGGGGACTATCGCCATTCAATGCGATGACAAGGGAGTGGTTAGTGTATGGAGGTTAGACCCATATGAGGTGGCAGATTCGGAACCCGGCGATTGGGCGACATTATTCAGAAGGTTTAGCCGGCGGATCCTTGTGGGGGACAGGACTCGCATAGAATGGAGGATCAGACCTTTGGTACTGGAGGACGCATCAAGTCAACCACTGGATGTTGGTCTCTTTACTTCCATTTCAACTGCACGGAACAGCAGAGTATTTGCCACGGGATCGAGCGACAAACTGGTTCGAATTTGGGATAGTGTCCGAGGTAACGTATTGGGCACGATGGAAGGACATACAGAAGGTGTTTCTTGCGTCGCTGTTTCTCCTGGTGGCGATTTAATCGCGTCTGGATCAAGCGACAAAACGATTCGTGTATGGAGTGCAGAGGCTCCGTATGGATTGATTCGGGAGATACGTGGACACGACCATGCCATTAGGTCTCTGACGTTTTCTCCTGATGGCACTCGTATAATCTCAGCATCGGATGACCACACGGTTGGGATTTGGGGAGCAAGGGATGGAGTGGAGATTAAGAGGTTGCGAGGGCATAAAGATGTAGTCTTGTCGGCTGTAGTTTCGTCAGAGGGCAAACGGATAGTGTCGGTTGGCAAAGATGGGATGCGGGAGTGGGATGGAGAACTTGCGTTGGCGTGACGCTGAGCATCAAGTTCATATTTGGTTCAGAATTCAGATATTTCTGCCATGTTAACATTTTGTATTTTATCTATGTTATGCCTAATTGAAAATGTGAATTATTATCACCAGTCTGCGAATCCACAACACCTGAGGCCTGATGCTTGACGCAGCTTGAGGCTTGAAGCAAGAGGTGGCAAATCGGGGGAATATGGAACAGGATCTGGAGCGCAAAGGCCCCGAACAGTTCCCAACACTCGACAATAATCCGGCACACAGCTTCTCTTGCCCTTTCGTCCTTGTCCGTGTCCATTTGACATCAGGTAAGTATGAACCATGGAAAGTGAATGCTAGGTGCGATTAACGGCATCATGCGCGCCCAACACACTTGTGTGGTGTAGTTGGGGTTGGAGAGGCTCCGGCAGGAGGCTCGAGCCAAATCTCCAGGTCGTGGGGAGAAGGGAAACCACCAGACAGCGGCGGTTGACCAACGGTGGCTGAACCCCCCAAATGACCGGTGGCGGACCAGTGGTAATAATATGTAGTATATATCAGAGATGAGACAAACACAGCCTTCAGAAGTTCAATCAGCAGAGCCACTCAATGGGAGTTCCGAATCCTGGGTAAGAGCCTCTCCGTTAACATAAAAATAAGAATAACCTGTCCACAGGCATAATGAGAACACCTGTTAATAAGTGTAAGACAAGACACTTCTCAATAGGTGCTGCCTTTCGATAGGCGTAAGGGAAAACACCTTTCGATAGGTGCTGCCTTTTGATAGGCTTAAGACAAGACATGTTACACCATCTCCAATGGTGGAACATGAAGACGGATATGTGTTAACGACTGATGAATGCCTTGAAATACAGGCCGATTATTTTCGAAGATTAGGATTGTTTG
>ML210347.1:0-54463 GCA_004369085.1 Coprinopsis marcescibilis
GCAACTTTATGTTGCAGTTTCCCGAGTTACTTCTGTTCATAACATAAAAGCTATTACTGATCCACGTGATGATTTTACTTTACCACTTAGAACTAAAAATATTGTATATCCTGAAGTATTACAAATTCTGAATTGATATTTTTTCTAACACTTACAACTTCCTTCTACTAAGGCGGGCCGCAGGCCAAGCCTCTGTGTTGGCGGGCCGCAGGGCAAGCCTGTGAGTCGGCGGCCCGCAGGGCAAGCCTGTGTTTTTCCCCCGTGGCGAAGCCACGGGCAAGCCGAAGGCTTGTTTACACTAATATTACTCGACTTTCTGACGATTTGCAACCACCATGCCTGGCTTTCTGTCTCTGGCTCGCATCTACTCGTCCCTTTTGCATCGAGAATTCATAGCGGAGTCATCCCGTCGATGATTCCCGAACACATTTACGACACGAGGCAGTCCTAATTTGGGAACAAAAGGATTCCGAGTATTTGGCGCTGTTTGAAGCTTATTTATTTGGCCGGGCCGGGTAATATATTGCAGCGTGAGAACAGGAAACTGGAATTTTCCCCGACTTTTTCCTGTTTCCCAACTGTGCTCCGCTCGAAGATTTGAATGAGCGTCTCCTCTGCGTCGTCGACATCGTCCATTCTCGCCGACACTGTTCGTTCTTCTCGTCGTTCCTCGTCCTCAAAGCATTCTTCAGGTTCCTCACTGTTTCATGCTCGCTCAGGTTATCTGAATACAGGTTCAGGCATGGAGAGCATCTACGCCATCGTTGGCGGCCTTGGCCTTCGATTTCTGCTATCAACAATAGTCCGCTATCACAGCACATTTCCACAAGACTCGTTTTTATACAAGGATGACCTCGCCTCGACGCTCTCAAATATCGACAGGGCGTCTTCAGCAAGTTTCAAGCTCACCGGTGCTCTCATTGGCATCTGGGAGGGTATCATCACGCTCCACTTCCTCAAAAAGATGCCCGACTCCTTCGACCCGTATTTTGCATACGGTGTTCGTTTATTCGTGGACCTAATTGTGACGGAGAGTCTGGAGAGGCTGGTGCTGGTGGTGATCTTCACGGGGCTGGGTATCGTCCTGGCGGATGTGACGCCCGGCATTTGGAGGGAGATGGGGATGCATAGGCTTTGGAGGAGGACGAGGAGGGATCTGTACACCATTGCCAGGGTCGTGCAAAGGACTGTCCCCAGAATGGCGCTGAGCGTGCCCAGGATGCGCGTTGTCCGCTTCTCATCCACCAGCGAGCGCGAACAAGCTCCAGCCGACCGTTCTAGTGACCGCGAGCGTGAGAGGGAACGCCGCAGGAGAGAGCGAGAACGTCAGCTCGAGGATGCTGCTGCAGCAGACGCGACACCTTCCCTACTCCAAGCTCCCTCTTCCACCATCCGCAGCACGACAGTGGCAAGCACCAGCCGACGACGTGTTGTGGCCACACCTACAAATTCGGACCTGGCCTCTATTCTCGACCTCGACAACTCTGCGGCTTCCTCCGCTGCATCCAGCCCCAGACAACGCGAAAGGACACGGGTCAAGGAACGCGAACCGGAGAGAGTCCCCATTGGCCTTCCCACCCCCGACACGACTATCGCGAACGCTCGTCCACCTCGCTCGTATCGCTCATATCAACCATCCGTCTACGTTGAAGATGACGAAGAAGAAACACCCCAAAGCACGCCTTCCACCGTTTCCACCGACCACCTCGATCTTGACGTTTACGAGGAAGACCTGGACGACGACAACCTTTCCTCTTCGGATGCCTCCTTTACTGCTGCATCCTCCCCCAATTTCACCTCAGCCTCCAACTTGACCCCACGGATTGACTTGCTGAGCCCGCCTTCATCTGGGTTTTTGGAAACTGTTGGGTTGCCTAGTACCCCTGGGTACCAGAGGCTTCAGTTCCTTGACACGGCCATAGAGAGTGCACCGGAGATTGACGCGGAGGACGAGTTGATGAGTGCGTCTGCTGCTGCTGAAGAAGATATGGCTGCTATCGCTGGTGGAAAATACGAAGACTACGACGAAGGACAAGCCACACCTCGACCGCTCCACCACCGCTACCTCCCACCGACACCTTCCGATTCTGCTGCTCCGGTTCCATTGGGCGGAAGAAGAGGAAGAAGGGAGTTCGAACCCGACGTCGATGCCTCGTACGATGTTGGGCAGTCGTCTCAGGATCCCGATCCTGTCATCCCACCCGCTGCAACGCTCGAACAAATTCCCGATGAGCCGAAGAAGGAGGAGGAAGAATCCTTGGAAGACAGACCACCCACACCTCCTCCCAAGGATCCCGACTATCGATCGCCCCAGCATACTCCAGCGACTGTACCAGCAAAGCTAAGGCATACGTCAGCACGTAAGGCTGAAACTACGATTGGGAGCCGGTCGAGCCCTGCCTCGGGCGAGAAGAAGCTCAAGAAGTCGTCCAAGAGCAAGAGTGTTGTTAGCGAAACGACGGCGTCGCGGGCTCTTCAGTTTGGCTCCATCCAGCCTCTTCCTTCCGCTGCACCCGCACCCGCACCCGCTGCTCCAATCTCGCTTGCCACCACGGGTCTTCAGCCTCCTCAGCTCAACAATGCTGCTACATCGATGATCACGCCGATTTCAGCGACTGATCTGCCACATGTTATGCAGACCACTGTCACGGGTGTGCCCGTCCCTCCACCGCCTTCAGCAGGCCTCCTAAACACCGTCCAACACGTACCTGCACCGTTGAACGTTCAGCTAGCGAACAACGATGTTCCACCCGCGTACGATGATTGGGGAAACCAGGATGACGAAGATGACATGTATTTAGATGAAGAGACCTCGAGATCGTATATGCTCGCTGAGAAAGAAGCAGTTTTGGCTCGTCAGGTACGTCACGCCTAACTCTGCGTTTATAGTCCGTTACTGATCCATTCTTTACAGTCGCAACGTCAAGCACAACCTCAACCCGAACCGCAGCCCCAATTCGTGCAAGAACCGGAACCTATCCTCACAACCCAACCGAAAACCCAGCCCTCACCCACCTCCCACCTGCACTCTCCTGCCCAGTCACCCGTATATGAGACCTACCTCAACAAGGCCACGCAAGATAAACCCAAGGACCGAAACGGCAGACGGGGAAGAGGAAGTGTGGAGAGCGTGCAAATCCAGCCGGTTAGCAACCTCATCAAGCACTGGGATTCTAAAGGCGATTCGGCGGGAACGACAGGTGTCGGTTCAGGACGCATTAGCCGGCGGGGTACCCTTAGTGCTGTTGGCGTTGCCGGACATCCGAGTGGTGGTTCCGGCGGGAGGGCGCGGGCTCCTAGTGTCAGTGGACCCATGTCTGCCTCCGTTGTAGGTGCGGGAACGAGTGCGTCGGCTGTTGGGTATGCACATGGAAATGCCAATGCTGGTGGGCGGAGGGTTAGTGGAGGGTTGAGCGCGGTGAATGCCCGTCCGGAAAAGACGATCTCGCAGATTGAGCAGGAGGAGGGGATTGAGAATGTTGCCAATGCGGCGCTGGCATCTGCGGAGGCATTGCTTGCGCAGACTGAGTTGGAGGAGGAAGAGGAGAGGAAGAGGAGAGAGGAGAGTAGGAGGAGGAGAGCGCTTGATGAGGAGGAGAGGGAGAGGAAGAGGAAGGAAGAGGAGCAGCAGGAGGAGCTGAGGCAGGCTGCTGCTGAGCTTGCCGCTGATCAGGAGAGGTCGCTGCAGGAGGAGAACAGTAGGCTCGCTGCTGAACAGTTTGCTAGGGAAGAAGCGAAACGTTGGAAGAAGGAGGAGAAGAAAAAGAAAAAGGAGGAGAAGGCTAGGAAGGAAGCAGAAGAGCAAGCCCAACGAGAGGCAGATGCTGAGCAAGCGAGATTAGAGGCTGAAGAGAAAGCACGATTAGAAGCCGAGGTGAAAGTCAAGCAAGCAGCGGAAGAAGTGGCCCGGAGAGAGGAAAAGGGGCGTAAACGCAAGGAGGAGGAGGCAGAATCGGCGCGACTGGCAGCTGCTCAGGAGGAACGCAAACGTCAGGAAGAGGAAGAGGAAGAGGAAGAGGAAGAGGAAGAGGAAGAGGAAGAAGCACGTATTGCTAAGGAAGCCCGCATTGCTGAAGAGAAAGAGGCAGAAGCTCGTCGGTTGGCGCAGGAAGAGCAAGAGAAGATGTGGAGGTTAGAGAAAGAGGAGAGAGAGAGATTGCTCGTTGAGCAGAAAGTGGCCGAGGAGGAAAGAAAGGAGGAGGCAGAGAAGGCCGAAGAGGAAGCCGCTGAAGCTGTAAAGAAAGCTGTTGAGGAGGCTGCTGAGGCTGCAAAGAAGAAGGCTGAGGAGGAGGCTGCTGAGGCTGTAAAGAAAGTTGAGGAAGAGGAAGCCTCTCGATTGCTTGCGGAGAAACAGGCTCAGGAAGACGCAGCAAGTAGAGCGGCAGAGGAGAGCACTTTGCAAACAAAACAAGCTACAGTGCCTAATTCAGTGTTTGGCGGTGCCGAGCCAGATTCATTTGCGGACGACCTATGGAATCTAAGCGCAGGGGAGGCGGGCAGTATCTTTGGCAATGCCAAACCCATAGGCGAGGACGATCCATGGAATCTAAGCGCAGGGGAGGCGGGCGGAATCTTTGGCAATGCCAAACCCATAGGCGGGGATGAATTTGGGATCAACAAACCATTACCCGCGATCTTTGACGACCCGCTTGGCGTCACAGTTGACACAAGCAAACAGGGAGATGGACCATCAACTCCAAGACAGGAACCAATAAACCTGGCTGGAATTGGTGCTGGCCGTGGCAAGAGTGAGATTGGTGGACAGAGCCGAGTTGGCGCAGCCAAATCTACCATCGCAGATGTGAACGATGATGTCGATCCTGTGCCTTCAGTCAACATTGAAGCTGCTAGCGGGGACGGGGACGCCGCTGGAGACGAGCATAACGCAGAGGGCGAAGCCGAAGGAGACGAGCAAGACGAATTGCACGCTGGAATACCCGATGATATGATGTCCGTTTCGGCAGCCACCGAAGCGACTGAAGTTTCCGCGGATATCGAAAAGCGATTCAACAAGCTGATGTCATTGCGTGCTCAAAAGGCCGAACTCGAAAACCGCTTGCAAGGAATGAAGGCCAAAAACGATTCGGCTGAAGAGGTCAAAGACAGCGAGCGTGTCCTGCGCAAGTACGACAGAAAGATTCGACGATTCTACGAAGATTCCACACATGAGTCGTTCCATTACCAATACCCGCCAAGTAACCTATTATTGGTTAATGTCGGGCTCGAACACGCAAGGGATCACATCAAAGAGGCGATTCTGTGGCATCTCAACGCTGAAGCTAAATCGTTCAAATTTTCTGCTAAACTTCCCTCAACCGCCAAACCTGTGGGCAAAAAGATGAAAGCAGCCATCATGAAGTTCCTTGAGGAGTATGTCGTTTACGTTGCCTTCAGTTGCGGTCGCTAACTGCTGTTTCAGGAATTTGAATATCAAGCCTACGCCTGACCCTTCGAATGGCACAGTGGTGACCATTGAAATTGGCGAGAACGAATTCAACGACTGGGCGACTGAATACCGCCGTTCTTTGACCACCAATACGGACTAGCATCACCCTTCAATCGATACCTCTTCAGACTTGCTGAGAAGCCATTATTGCTTTTACTTTATGACCTTATGCCCCTGCGTCTTTTCTTGTTTTGGTTCATCTGACTATCTGCACGACTACCCTGTTTCACGATACTGCCCCATGATTACATACTACGTTTCTGTCTATTTTACGTTACCTTTGCATATTTGGGCTGTTGCTATTTCTTGCTGCCGCTTTGTGCCCTGTTGTACTTGTATACCTTCAGAGTCTCTGTTCTCTCCCCATTCTATCTTGTAGTTATACCACCGTACGTAGATATCTCACGAATGAATGATTGTTACGATTTTTCTTGTCATAATAGCGGCCTGGCTCCGCCATAGCGATACATGTTGTACAAAGAATGAAGAATAAGATATCCTAACCTTGGCGCAGTTCATTTCCTTGCTTTATTCCAACCCCCTGTCGATATACTGTCAGGTAAGGATCCACCACAGCTATCGACATGGTGGGTATCAGGCGTCAGCGTAATCACAATTTCCCCTCCCAACCTGAAGGTATCGTAGAAATCGAAATGGCAGCGCGAGCCACGCGATGGTGTGGCGGTACCGTTCGTAGCAGGATCCTCCACGGTGCTCCAGCGGACGGTTCCGTCACTTGCAAGAACAGTGATATCCTTGACATACGCCGAGGCTCCAGGTGGAATCTTTTCTGCTACAGATTTGGCGTCATAGTTCACCACTCGCACAGTAGTGCTCACGCCAAGGAACGGGTTGTGGATGGTATATCTGGGAACCATGGGTGAAAGTACCAGATATTGTGTAGTCGAAGGAACTGAGTGGGTCGTATTTAGGTCGCCTATCGCATATCGCAAAGTAAATGCGTAGACCTCTTACCTGGATATAGCCCTAAGATGTGGAAAGCCAGTAGAGTTGCCATTGCGGCCTGGTCATCGTTACCGGGAAGACCACCCGGGCCTACAGGGGTCAGAACATGTTCGGATTGAGATTGGTTAAACTTCGCTCACCGATTCCAAAGTTCTGGAAGACGACCTCTCGGACACGTTGAACAGATTTAGTAGGTCTATCTGCGTAGTGGTATTCGACTGGAGTCTAGGCAAAGGTTGTTAAACAGTGAGTATTGGCGCCAGAGACCATGTACCTGGAAAGAAGGTTCATTTCCAGCGAGATAGTACCCTTTCTGCAGACGGAAGTCAACTGGAGAGTAAAAATCGTAGTGAAGAAAGACTAACGTCGAAGAAATGGTCTACTCGCTTCACGAATGTTTCCTAAAGATCGGTGCATTAGCCTAAGCCAATGTCTCGCGGTCCCACTGCCACAGAGAACATACTCTTCCTCCTATCAACTCGATTAGATACGCAGTGTCATGAGGTACAAACCTAAATCAAATCCGATCAGTTTCATTACGCCAGTGGAAAAGAACATCGTAAGCTTACAAGCTGTATTCCCATGAACTTGATTCATAGAACCCGTTGGTATTCGTTCCTTGCAACGAGCACGCCCTGGTCTCGTTCTTGTCGTTCGGAGAGCAGTCGATCGGGTTGTTGTAGAAGAAGGTTCCGTTAGAGTATCGTTTTTGGAAGAAACCTGACATTCTTTCAGCTATAGAAACTCATCCAAGTTGGGTAGACCTACCTTTGAACCCGTCGCTCTCGACAGAGGTATCCCAGATGTTCCGATAGAACTTTTCCCCAGTCATGTCAACGAGATACAGAGTTGACGAACTTGTTGACCTACCAATGACATATTGGTATACCTCTCCACATCCTCGGGCTTGTCCAGTAATTGTGCCACCTGACGAATGGCGAAATCTTCAAAGGCATACTAACGCAAGTGTCAACTTTTTCTGATTTCTTTTCAAACACACTATCAAACTCACCTCAAGAGTCCGACTGCCCTCTCGTGTCTGTCTTCCAGTGCTCGACGTGTCAAGGACAGCAAACGGGACATAACCATACTGCCTGAGTTAGCCACAATTACACGTTAGTAGCCTCATTATAAGATCAAGGCCGTTTCGCTCACTTGTACACATTAACTTGTCGACCTTGAATGTTCCACTCAGGCGGGTTGACCTCCGCGTCGGTGACCATCGCCTGATACAGTTCTTGGAGATCAATACCCAGTCTTTGGGCCTCATTATAATAATGAACCGCAAAGTGTCCAACAATGTTGTCGGCACTTGTACCTTTGCACGTTGTTTTGAACATGCAGGACAGACTCGGAAATTCGGTTGGCGTGTACTCACCTCCCTGTGTCCACCCTTGTAGATTGTTCGCCCGACATTCTGGCATCCAGCCGTGCTTCCTCCAGCCGTCGATGTAGGTATCCACAATTTGAGCATACTCAACTGGAGAATGCAAGCTCAGTAAAGGGAAGAAAGTGCGGAACTGTACCGGTGGGGTCAGACTCATAGCTCACTGGACTGGCATCCTGAGAACATTAGAGACGTACCGTATCCCAGCTACATCACACATGAAGTTTCAGTCATTTGTTCACACACAGAACGGGGAGCCTCTCACCTGCAGTACAGCGAATCAAAGTAAAATGCGTTCGTGTCCGCAAACACCCCTTGACTTTCTCCTGTCGCGTTATTCTATACGAGTCACTGCGTCAACGACATAATAGCATCTGCAGCATTTCACAATGAAACTCACTGGGGTTAAAAAGCTGCGATACAGTGACGAATAAAGCATCTCCGTCACGTTCGGTGGAGAACCGGCAACGTCAATTTCGATCCTCGACAACTTTTCCAACCATAAGAGCCTGGCACGCTCCCTAATCTCGTCAAAGGTCGCAGACCCAATCTCACTCTCCGCATTGGCACAGGCCTGCTCCGTAGATCTAAACGATATCCCTACCCGCACATTGAGTTCGTTCGCTTCTGGGTTTTCAGGAAGCAACGAAAATAGGGCGCCGGATTGGTATACACCGCCGATAAGATTCAGGGAGAGGTTCAGATGTGTGAGACCCAGGCCTTTGGCGTTCAACCCGTAGCTATTATAGGCAAGTCAGCAACGGCGTTGGGGTATCAAATGGGACCATGAGAGTCTTACTTGTCAGCTGTCCAAACACCAAACTCCTCCAGCTTCTGCTTGCCACCATCCAAAAGATCGTAGCACGCAAAGGCTTGGTAATTAAACCTCCCAGGTCCGAAGCTAGTGACCAGTTGAGTGACGTTAGCGCATTATCAAAGTACTGGCATCACGAAGAGGGAAGAAAACGAATTTACCTGGAACCGTATCTCCCACCAATCGTAATCCTTCCAAGCTCCGGGTCTATGTTAAGTTCGCCACCGGCAAAGGACACAGGTAAGTCGTTTGCTAAATCAAGCACGAAATAGGGCTTAGTATTAGGCGGAAATGTAAACCTTTCGAGACCGGAACGCCGGGTAGGTGTAGCCTCCATCTTGATATTATTATCCAGGGTGAGCGAGAAATAACCAGGTGCACCATCTAGATGACATCAGAAGACGACATAGAAGGGGGGACCTGTGAATATACCGTCGGAGTCAGGCTTCCTGAAACGTTGACGGCCATTGAGAGAAGTTGTACACGTCTCAAAGCCTCCTGGACAGAGTACAGGCATGATTTCGAAGTTTCCGTATGTTCCTGAAAATGGGAGAACCGACCCGGTAAACTTGTAGCTCGTCAAAGCGTGAGGATGCGATTATATTGCTTACCCAACGAGGATCCCGTTCCGCTGTCATGCAGCGGACTCAGTCCGCGAATGTATTCGGACACATTGGATACATATCCTGTATAGGCATGAAAACGGGAGAACCAAACTTCATGTGGCATTTACGGACCAGCTGGGGCATAGCCAGTCATGTCAGTCGAGAATTTCACCTAGGTATGTCATTGGTCTATGGCTGAGCAATAACATAGTGTATATACAAACCATTCCGAATGGGATTGATGCTCCAGGACTGACATTCCATGAGATAGGGGAAGGGGGGGACAAGCCCGTACTTACCAGACGTTTCCATCTTTGGCTGGATAGCAAAAGATCAATTGAGTGGTCAGATGGAAGAGGCAAGGAACATACCGGTGCCAATGAAGGGATTGACGAAAGCAGTATAATCCGGGTTAGTCTGGTTAGCAGCATCCTTGATGGCATCCGATATACGCTGCTGCAGCGCAGGGGACGGTTGCGCAAGGGCGAGAAGTGTAAACAACCAGAGAATTTCGAAGAAAATGAGACGAAAATCCATGTTAAAGCTGCGAGGATAAAACTGAATCCGTGTGAGCGCAGAATTGGGGGACTTGGGATAAAGTCATCCTTCTTTTAAGCTGCGAGCGAGAAAGGAAGCATTTGGAGGAAGCTGACCCAGAAAACGCTTCAAACAATAACGACTGAGATGAAGTAAATACGAACGGGAGAGAAGTTGGAATGAAAGGTATCACAAGGTGAGGTAAAAGAATGTCAACCATTCAGAATTACTTGGCCAGACGCTGGTATACTTCTTCCTTTTTGTAGTCCTCACTGGTGGAAGCTAGAATGCCGTTCTGAGCGCAATTCTCTGTTTATTATCCCAGCAGAACGGTGAAGAGGAAGCTAGGAAGGACGTCAGATGGAACCAAAAGTCGAGGGAAATGTCTCACACAATTAACTGGTAGGCTTCCTCTGAGTGGCCTCGAGCACACGAACGGTGCATCATGACTGACAACACCGCTGAACTTAAGTCTGGGACTGTTGGTCACGGTTGATGCCAGATCGAGGAGTTTAACCCTACTGATTGTGAGTGCACACAAGAGCGGGTCAGCGACGAACGAAACCTAGCCGAAAGGTCCACATGGAGGGAAACCGAGAGAAGAAACTTCCAGACCTGGTAGCTGGGAGAAGCAATCCATTGCTAGCGGTAAGTTCGCGAGTCGGGGAAATCTAATTATAGGCGCACTCTGCCTCGTGCTATGGAAGCCCAATGGAGCAATTCTCGGAAACGCCCTATCCTGAAGTGGGTTTCGACGCCAACGACACATCTGCACGACAATGGCGGTGGGGCGTTCCCTAGTATTCCTGCGAGCTTCCTGGCCGAGCATTTTCCGCCGGAAATATAAACTTCAGATACGAGTAGGAGAGAGTATGATCACTTTACGGTGCGTTGCAGGGTCTCGTATGACATCACGAGAACAATGCAGGCGTTGGAACGTGTATATTTCGATTGGACTCCGAAATCCATTGGCCATTAGGTCGATTCATGAGAGCCACGCGTGAAACCTGTTTGAGACCGTAGGGGAAACATCATATAAGCTTCATGTTGTTGTCCGAATGGCCCAGTGATACAGTTTAGGCGTTTCCAGACAAAATAGGGTGCAGGGATAGCACGAGGCAGAAATTAAAAGTCAACCTTGACCAATTCCAAAGTCCGGCTCAGCGGGCCAATTGCACTCGTGAGAAACACCTTCCGATATGGGATCCCTTCAGCCCCGCCAAGCCATGCTCCTTTGCCTTCGTTCCAGCCATCAACCCACCGGCTGCAACGAAAATCTCGGTTCTTCCAGACTCGAATCGCGACTTGCCTCGTATTCCTGGAGTGACAGGCTGGGAAATTGCTCTCATCCCCCCGGCAATCAATAGAACAAGTCGGGAATGCCTCAGGCAATCAGAACAGGCTACTATCACTGGTGAGGTCGTGTTCATATAAGGAACGAGGAACTCATCGCGACTATAATCGAAGTGGAAAATGAAACCACGTACACTCCAAACGCGAACATCCAGACACAATCGAGACTATGATTCAAACTCAACTCAGAGTCCATGAACGTTCATGGCCGTGTCGACGATCTCTCAGCCGATGGATATCTGTTGCATAGTTGTTCACCAGACCAAACCCAGAGTGATAGCACCGCGCTTTTCTCCACGCAGAAGTGGGCACGCCGGTATCTGCAGGCCTTTTTTTCAAGTCCTCCAGTTTGGACCACACTATTGATTCCACAGAGCTTTGGCAATCCCAGGATATCAGTCTCCCACAACTCACTACCCTTTCCTATCATCAGGTGACAACCTATGGGAGCTTTGCCGCCAAAGTCTTCGACCATTAGCAGTTCATTATATGTGCCGTAAACCTTCTATAAGCCATCCACCACTTCAGCATCCGCTGGACCGAAGTTGCCTTCTCAAGCAGGTCTTCGTCCTATTGGATTGTTGGACCGAATGATGTTACTCCAAGTCCTTTACGTCTTTCGATGAACGGCTGACACTGACGAGGGGTGCAAAGGCTAATATTAGGGATCCGAAACGCTATGGTGGTATACTTGGAACATGTTTATAATGCTTCTGGCCGTCAAAGAGAAACCCATGACTAGCGGTACCCTCGTTGCTTGTTGAAGCGCAGGGCTGTCTTGTCGGAATGGCTTCCCGAGTAAGCCACATTTTATCTCCGCGAAACATCTCTAGTGCCCCCTTTGAGAATTCAATTGGAGATGCGCAATATGTAACCACCTGTAAACATGTGCATCTCTTGATTCAGAAGGGGCTTAAACTCAATTCTCCCGCTGACATGAACCGACTGTCAAGAGGCTCGTGCCCCATACCGACGGAGCTTTTGCTCAATGGCTGTTCAGCGTTGGGATCAAGCCCAGGAATTGTTCGCGGGGCATGTTTTTCCTAACTCTGACCCTAAGGTCAATTCCCCCCCTCACATGTCATTTTCAGGAGGTCCAAAAGGCGGTAGCCTTGTCATTCTACGCCGAACATCATTTATGGATGTGGAAATGCTCGGCTGCACACACTGCGCGGTTTGTGCCTGGGTGCAAGGCATTCCCTGTATCCTCACAAACCTAGAGCAGATAGCTTCTGTATCTACCCAGCTCTTATCTAGGACGCGAATATACCGGGCTTACTAGATCTGTTCGCGTTCTCCCGGGTTATTATTTGCGTTTAAAGAACCTTTGGACCTCAGAAATAAAATGACCCCAAAATTCGTCTGAGTTGCCTTTTGGGGTTGGAGTATTGCGAAAAGGGGTGTGCCCGTCCATCACCTTCACAGCTGCAAACTTTATTCTCCTTGCCCACCCTTCTTGCTTAAACCATCACCATCTCCCTGCTGGTGCACTCTTCGAGCCAGTATATATACCCTTGTCCACCCAGGGTTAGTTACGGTCATCGCTCCTTGGTCCTCACCACGCAATGAAGGAGCTCGCGGTCTATGGCGCACATCAACCCGTCCTCAACGACCTCGAGCACGCCAACGTCGTTCAGGCTACTTTCTGCGACGAACAGCGGGCAATGCCAATGTCCCCCGTCCATAAACTCCCCTTGGACATTGTGCACATCATATTCCTCTTCTGCCTACCCTCGGAGCATAATCCGTACATCTGCACTTCGGAAGCACCAATGCTATTGACCCACGTCTGTCGGCGATGGCGGGAAGTAGCATTCGAGATGCCGCTGCTGTGGGCCAACATTCATGTGCACGTACCCAAGGCACCCGTCATGAACGAACCCCAACTCGACGTCTTCCAGGCTCGGCATATCCCCGCAGAGCAGGAAGACAACGACTACGGACGGACACAGTACCTTCGGAACCTTGACTACTGGGAGTCCAAAATAAAGGACCTGAAGGAGATGGTCACCACCTGGTTCAGTCGCGCAAAAGGCTGCAAAATTTCCCTTTCACTTTCCCAGTTCGCCAACATCCTCGATCAGACCAAAGGACTCAGCCAGGTCAACGAGGTCGTCGCCGTCCTGCTCGCCCATCGGGCTCAGTGGAGGTCCGTGGAACTTTTCGCTTCGTCCCCAATAATCGCCCAATTTTTGGAAGTGCCAACGCACGAGGCACCACATCTCGAACGGATCTCAATAAAGTGGCAAACCCCGACAGACCGGACCCATAACGGCAGTGCCAATAAACTGGCTATCGCCTCTCAAGAGGGGCTAATGACTGTTCCCGAGCTTAAGTCACTCAGCCTGCAAACACTGCCGCGTAATATTATGGGGCTGCCAGTTCGCTGGGAGGGGCTGACAGAGCTGATTTTTGACGAATATTTCGTAGGGTTGGACGCTGGGAGACGTTTCCTCCCTTCGGATGCGCTTGACTTGCTCGCGCTATGCCCTCGCCTCGTCCGGTGCCGTCTCGCAATCAGTTACGCGGGGCTTCTTTCAGACCATGTCGCCGACTTTCACAATTTGGCTTCGCAATCCGGTCGGGACCCGGTGCGCAAGTTGGTCTCCCTACCCGATCTCAAACATTTTGCCGTCGACGAAGGAACGCCACTCGGAGACTTTTTCCTCTGCCTCGACCTCCCATCCCTCAAAGAGGTCGTCTTCTCCACCGCAATCGTTCCTGTCAGCGATGAAATCGTCTCCTTTCCGCCCCACGGTGTATTTCTATCGGCGCCACCTATCCACTTTCCCGCCACCACCTCTCCCCTCATCGACCTTCTAACCCAATGCGGCAAGCACATTGAGAAGTTGACATTCGACGAGAAGGGGCTCTCACTGCGCGACATCGAGCGAGCACTGGAACTTGTACCCAGCCTCACCGATTTAATCGTGAACAAGCAACGCTCGTTCCGTCCGAGCGTGGCAGCCGGTTACTCTCCGACAATGAACAGGCGCAAGCCCTCTCACGGTTATCTCACCAAAGGGTTGCTCGAGCGTCTGACGCCCAGTCCCCGTCTCAAGCGCACGGAAGAGTACCTCTGTCCCCAGCTCATCTCCTTCTCTTGCAAGCTTACAGCACCGGTCTCCATGCAAGACCCGCTCATCGAGTTCATCAGGTGGCGGCGCCAGCCTTGGGGAGAGCCAATCGGAAATACCCAGCACCCAGCCCTCCAACATTGTACGATTCACTTCGGCTCGGCCTCAATGCCCATTGACCTCGTCGGCGACATCGGACAGCTCAAAGACGTCGCTGCGGAGCTAGCCAATCTGAAGGTGGACATGGACAACTTTGATCTCAATGTTATCTATCCCGCCCTTGATGAACCATTCAATGTGGGAGAGGAAGGCGAAGGGGACTCGGCGGATGATGGCGCTGCTTCGAGTCATTCAGGATCTTCAACAGCAGCGTCGTTGATGACGCATTTCGTTCCTCGGGGACGGGACATGTGCGCGGGAATGTACGGCTATGGGAGCTGGTATGCTTCGGGTGGCGGTGGCGAGTTACGAGATTCGTGGTTCGAGGCGTGGTGACTGATGCGGTGGTGTGGTGTGACGGGGTGTGGCGGACGGGATGGGGATAGGGAAGACGAGAACGGACTGCGGAGGTGCCAGCCAACATGATAGATCTCATCATGAACACTCGATGAAAACAGCCTCTAACACGAACACATTCAAGATACTCTTTACGACTCAGGTATCAATTTCATCTACGACAACAAAAGTCGTTATCTCGGCGCCGAAAACCGACAAACGACATCTATCGGACGGCAATACTTGCATTGTGACGACGACACACATATCTCATGCCCCATTCAACTTCACCTTACACACATCAAGATACTTATGACGAACGCGTTACGATTTCTAATATCCCATCCTTTCTTTCCTTTGGGTCATTTCGATTTGGGACGAGTGTACATTTGCTGGTGGTGGTTCCGATTCTACGGTGCACACATTTTTGGGCTTTTTTCATTTGGTGCCAGTGCTATCATTTATTAATGTACCCCTTCTGGACGAGATACGTACAAGCATAGCTGTCCCTGCTGTCTTCTCCCTCTCTTTTTCCCTCTCTTTCTTAGTCTTTGTCCCCTGGTGTTATGTTCTCCCCGTTCTAGGTCGCATTCACTTTCATCTCTCTGGTCACCAAGCTCTACTCTATCTACCCCGGTTTATACCCCCTAAAGTTCCTGTGCTTCTGTCATCTCATTTCATCATACCTTCTACTTTTCCCGTACCTCTCTGGCTATCACTGATCAATGTACTCATATAGACGTCCTGCTTGACTACTTATCTTCCCTTCTCTACGAATTGGACATAGCCCTCTTGTTGTCTCCCGCCCTGGCTGCCAATTCACGGTTGAAAATATACCAGGTCCTTTGATTGATGGCAAATTATCGTTTATGAACGTGAAGACAGAGAAGTAGAAATACTGTCGGCCCCAAATCAGAATCTAGAATTCCGATATACAACCCAAAGTAGAAATAGACTACATAAGAATACGAGTAGAAATCCAATAGAACCGCTACAAGACAAGCATACCTGCCAAATGAAGACAAGAAATCAATATTAACTTCTGAAACAAGGAGAAAGAAAAAGTACAGTCCGCGATTTGCATAGCTTTCATACAATAGATTTTGTCAAGAACATAGAAAGCAGATCGGACATAGACCGTTGCGTCCGAGCAGAGACCGTCCCACCAAATCAAACACCCAAATTCCTAACACCACGAACACCTCCTTTCAACTTTCAACCCGTTCTCGGAAAGACGGGCGAGACGGAAAGAAAACATCCTGGGTAGGATCACAAAGCAACCCTCCCGGGTTAAATGCAAGATGTCCTTCCTTCCTTCGCGGATTGCGGGCGAACCCGACGAACAAGAAGAAAGCCCAACACATCCAAAACGAGGTTTTTCTCTCAAAGAAGGGTAGAGCTGTGCATCAAGTCGACAATAAACGGAAATGAGGAAGCAAGGAAGCGTGATGCCGATGAAGAATGAACGAAAAACTTCGAGGGTTGCAAGATCTGCTGAATGGAAGCGAGGTTGTGTGGTAGAACTGGAATATTGTGGAATGTGTGGGATGCGGCGTTCCGCGTGGCGAAATTGTCGCATTAAAAGTTAGTTTGTCCGTGAATAAGGGCCGGGTCGGGGATCCATCCAATTGCGCAAGGTTGCGGTACAAAGGTGATTATGGTGATGATGCGTGCGGTTGCGCAATACGGAGGCGGGCGATGATATATATAGGAGCTAGTTCCGTCGTCATAGCTGGTCGTTCCTGATTTTGTCGTCGTCGTTCGTGAGGGCCCCATCCGGGTGTCGGTGTGGTTTTCATGATTATGTCCTAGGTTCGCCGACCGCTTTGTGTTGATATCAATGGGCCGATCGATTCTGGGCGGATCGGTCAAAGGCGGAGTGGGGGTTTAGAGCCCAAGGCATTGATTCGTTGAATGAGGGTGTGAAGTAAGGGAAGTATCCATAGCGGCCTACGACACCATAGGGTGTTCCTCCGGGAACATATCCTGCTTGGTGAGGACCCGTCTACCCTCGTTCCACCTTCGCAGATACTGCCGCGCTCGCTCCTCAAAGACGACACATCCATTGAAAAGATCAGCCGGTAGTTTGTCCTTCCTTTGCTCCCAAGGCTTCACATCCACAGATTCACATCTGTCCAGACACACCAAGATCATCCCAAAGGAGTACGCATCGGCTAGTAGAGGATCCTGACACTCGCCTCGCAGAATCTCTGGCGCGGAGAACGGACGAGTGCCAGGGTGGATCTGCTCCACCCTGACAGCAGGTAGCTTTGGCTTGTTGTCGTAGTTGTGGCGTTGAAGGTATGGGAATGGATCGACCGGCTCGTCATGGGGTGACTTGAAGTCAGAGTCGGCAGACACTGATCGGCCAAAGTCGAGGAGCTTGACGGTGTTTGACTCGTTCGTCACCTGGACATTGAGCAGCGAGAGGTCACCGTGGCTGAGGCGGTATGAATGGAGATGAGTGAGACCATCGAGGAGTTGGTTATGGTAGTCGATCTTTTGGGCGTGCGTCAACAGTGGCCTGGCAATGATCACGTCGTACAGCGTCCGGCAATCGAGGTGCTCCAACACCACCCCTACATTCTCCAAGCATCCAAAGAAGGCGCAGATGTTCCGGTGCCGTGCGAGGGTTGTGTATACCCGAAGTTCAGCCAGGAACTGCACAGTCACATCCGACGCATTTGACTGCATCTCGCCGTTTATCTCGAGCTGGATAACGTCCGGCTTCTTCACCACACACTTGAATAGCTCAGAGGCCGATCCATGTGCAAAAGGGGTTAGACTTGCCGTCGCGTTCGGTGGGGCCGCGTATGCAGTCGGTGTTGGGAATGAGAATATGGAATTGGGATGGCGCGATGGGTGGTATACAGGTGATGGCGGCGGCGATTCTTGCACTTGGTGGGATCGATGGTGGTGGTGGTGGTGAGTCTGCTCGTCCAGACCGTGGTTATACTCCTGATATACGACAGTTTCATGGTCCACCGCTGTATCTTCAGACGACGAAAAAGAGTTGACTGAATTGTTAATTGGTGGTGGCCCACTATCCTCTTCATCCATCTCCACTGGATATTAGGTACGTCAATTAGGAACTTTATGGCACAATAGAGTAGCTAGGACTCGCCCATCCACCAGTTCTTCTTAGAAGTCAATGTAACACGCTTTACATGCATTGGTTTTGCCAGACTTGCTGATCCTAATGTTGAGTGACTGTCCTGTGTTGGAGCCACTTGGACGGTAATGTTCCTCGCAAATCCTGGCCGATGTGCGTTCTGCGTCATATTGAATAACTTTGGTGCGATATCAGAGCAGTTTGAGAGAGAGACAAGGCAGAACCTGCAGGAGGACTGTCAAAGTTGGAGACAAGAGTAATCTCGTCGAAAACGGATTGGAACATCTTGGCATGATTGGCTCTCGGACCGTCGTTCAACAAACGTGCGACCTGCTGTATCGGCGGTCTTCCTCAACGGTCAACACCATGCAGCTCGAAAGTATCACTGTTAGTATTGGAATTAAATGCCATTTATATTAGCCAGGTCGTATCTTGCATTGTCTTCCATAAAGACTGCTACTCCTGGGGTATTCGTTCTCCCGATGGAGATTTTCAGAAACCTATATCGAGGACGATGTCATGTGGGCACCATAAAGGTTGCGCACAGGAAACAGTATTAAGTAAAGCAAATTCGAATTGCTGAATGGACCGTTCAATTCAAGAAATATTCAATGACAAGTCGCATTGCCAAGTCCGAGGGCGCTTATTCGACAACCGCTAGGCATTCGATTTGAGTTTCTTTGCGCCAGAAAAGTTCAAGACATTCCGTTCGTAAACAAATATACCAAATCAAAGGCTAAGAAAGCTCGACAGGCAACAACTAGAAGGTATATACAAGTAATGTCGAGTCCCAATAAGGTCATAACGAATAGTCCGATGTTTGAAGGGGTCGTCAAGGGTCATTCAATGAAGCCAAGGTTTTACGGTTCGCTTGAACCATCTAGAAATGTGTCCGGTATCCTATCGCAAGGTCCATGTGCGTAAAGTCAAGAAAATGTCAATGTGAAAGTCAAGATACTCAGAATCCAAACTGTCCTCGAACCGAGCGAGCGGTTCTACTTGTCCAAGAAAAGATGGGATGTCACCCTAGGAGAGAAGAGATGCAACCGAGACAGCAGCGGCAACGAAGAACGCAGGAGCCTTCACCGCAGTCACACCACTAGTTGAGCCATTACCACCCTGCTCACCAATACCCCCACCAGTAGTCGGCGGTACCACAACGCTCTCACTCAACGCAGCGGCAGCTTGCACTGGCTGTTCCCCAATTTGTCCATTACCAACCATAATCATCTTCCCCACCGATGGAACTCCATTCACAACGACAAAGATCAAAGCAGGTCCAGGAGGGAATATAGCCGCATTGGGCGGCATCTGCCTCACGTGAAGAACCGCAGTCGTATTATCAGCATAGGCCGTGTACGTGTTTTCCAGTTGCAAGAACCGTTGGCCCATGTTCTGCAACGAGGTAGATGAGTTGGAAAAAAGGCGTTAGTTTCGGAAGATCGATCGATGGATGATAGATGGATAACATCGAGATTAAGATTAAAAGCAAGAAGGGAAAATAATTGGTCAGTTGTGACTCGGTGAAACAAAGAAAGCATATTGCATTGTCACATACCATATTGTGCGTGGAGAATCCAGGGCGGACGATAGTGACCTTGGTCTTCTTCACATTTTCGACATCTCCAAACAGATCTTCAGAATGGAGGAAGATGTCGAAGGAGGGGCCGCCATAAGAGTATGCGGAAAGAAGTCCTTCAGGTGTGGGCCGGCGTTCCTTGTACCAAGCGGGATACCAAAGCTCCGTGCGGTACTCAGTCGGATATGTGATGCCAGGTCCAGGAGCCAGGAAATCGGGATTAGGATTCGATCCTGAAACCATAACAGAGCCTATCCCATACAAACTCCGTTAAGCAATTGGCGTGCGGAATTAAACCATAGCGCTAGTTGTCATTACTCACCGTCAGGAAGGAGCACAGCAGAAGAATGATACATCCGGGGAATAGTGCTAGCGGCGAGGTTCTCCCTAGACCACTTGCTACCAGCTGGTGCATCGGGGTCGAAGATAGCAGGGGTCAGCAGCGGGATGTCGGCATACGAATTTCCAATAGCCCATGTTGCATTACCGTACCCAGCGGTCCCTAAATGTCCGATCAGAAACAAGGCATCCCAAGAGGCAAGATATGAAACACAGCATTAGCGCCCAATGACTCACCCATTGCCGCTCCATTGATCGTTAGGATCTTGCCATCAGGAAGTATGACGAAGTTGACCATGACTCGGGCTTCAGGGAGAGGATCCTCTTGCACATATGAACCCGAATTATCTGGTGTAATCTTGACGCACGAGTCTGAGGCGGGGTATGTGGTGATGATAAAGTCTGGGGCAGTCCATCTAAACCCGAAATCAGCCATGCGTCTTGACAACTCCAAACGAGGATAAATTACCGCTCGGTTTGGATGTTAGACCCGCCGCAGAAGAGAATGGTAGCTGTATAGTTGTTCTCTGGGGTGAGTGGCAGCATGATCGTGGCGGCGCTAGCAGGGTATACTCGAACAGCGTCAGGAATGTTGTCAAGCTGCTCCTCAGTGTTGGTGTTGTGATCAAGTAGGACGGTTGCCCAGTTTGACTGAATGAGAATCTTTCCAGACGGGAGCAACCATGTCAACGGATACAGATTAGCAGGTAGTGTCGCAGCAAGGACGGGGGATGGAATGTTCTCGTTGTTGCCACGCGGAGGGAAGAACTGGTATGTGGGGTTGTCTTGGCCTGCATCGTTCACGTAACCTCCGTTTCGACATCCGCCGAGCTAACGGATGATCAAAGAGTAGTGAGCTGAACGTCCTGGGTTAAGTTAAGTTAGAGGCTCACAATGATGATTGATCCATCCGCGAGTGTTTCCCTGCAGACACAATACAACATCAAGTCGCGTCCATTTACTCACCTGTGGACAGTACTTACAGTGTGGGATACCACCGTTGATCAGTAGGAACTGGCGAGAGCACCCATTCACAGTCTCCAGTGTCGCAAGGCGTGTACATCCTGTCAATAGAGTTAAAATGACACTCTTCGAATTCATTCAAAAACCACGCCACGAACCGAATTCTAATGATCAACCGTCAGTTAAGCTCAGCGAGAAATGTATGGAACACGGCACATACGAGGTCCTTCCATCGGCATTAAAGTATGGAGCAGAGGTTCCGTCTTGAGTGGCTGCAGGCTCTCCGTTGAAAGTGACAGCTTGGTTTCCTCCAACGTTCAGCCAAGTTCCGTTGCCCAAAACATTACCGCCCTTCCAAAAATGTTAATTAGTTCCACGCATAGGCCACGGGTCGGCTTACAGCACAGAATGAGTTTGTCAGGGCGTCCAGAGCGCGCTGTTGATTGTTCCCAACAGCCCATTCTGCACGGACCCCATAATAAGTAAACAGAAACAAGAGATCGGAGCACCAGATTGTACTTACCAGACGCCCATGCTGGATGACCGTTGATCTGTGTTGGATTTCCTTCCACTTTGTCCACGAACAGAACCTTGTCTTCTGTTCCAAGGAACAACTACGGCGAGAATGTTCGAGCGAGTCACGGAAACATATAAGGATGAACAGACATACCTGTTGTGCGCTAACCATGCTCTCGCCAATAATCTCAAAGCCGCCAGGGATACCTGTCCTTTGGGGCTGGCCTGGCGCAGCTAAAGTGGTCGCCGACTGCCCATAGCCGACCGTAAAGAACGAGGCGGCAGACAGGAGTAGGGGAAACATAGAGGCGGAAAGGGGAGTGGATCGAACGAAAAGAACTGGCGTTTGTAACAAAAGACCAGGAGGTGGCACCCTTATGTACCCCTAGTCCACGGGGATTCCTCCCAAGCCTTTTGGGAGCGAAATGAGGTGTCGAGCGGGGAGAATGTAGGTGCATCGCAACGGTATAATAGGAAATGCGAGTTTTACGGTGATAAACCCGGATCTAAGATTGCTTTCCCGTTCGTGTTAGGACAAGTTTAGGACCATCAGCTGATCATTGTCGCTAACTTGAATCCGCTTCGCTAAAATAGCAACAGGTCCACATTGTGTCCACGCAGTCTATTCCTGAGTCGACAGAGGGAACCTGTGCCAGCCTGGTTGCGAGAGAGCGTATTCAAGTGTCGACAGTCCACAAGGCCTCTAGGAGCAGCAGTCAGTAGCTTAAGGTTATGCAAAGTCATTTCCAAGTTCCATGTCAGTTGACACAGTGCCGACTCCGGCCGCACAACATGCACGGACCGTGCCCACAGCCCAAAACGGTCCTACATAGTCACATACATTTCTCCCGAGATAACCGGGATGTCGGAGGCAACGCCTTGCACTCATTGTAACATAAAAATAACTTCAGGTACCCCTCATCGAGCGAGTCTGTACCCAGAGTTAGCCAAACTTTCAAAATTTAGCTCATATCAGAATTTGTCCAGAGTCAGATCACTTCACTTTCCAGCTCTGCCGACTATGTAGTTCTCTCTCCAAATCTCGCCATCCTTCTGGATCAAAAGCCTTCCCACCCGAATGCTGAACGTTGAACTTTCGGATCGAACCTTGATACACTGAGATCTATGGGTGCCGACCAATGCTGCCAGAGAGGCCCGGGAGCGAGGTCAATAAAGCACGAGGCCGCACTGGATAACATCGCCACAGAACTAAACCAAGTCATCAGCGATACCCACTGATACCCACTGCCATGATCCATGAACATTCCCTACCACGACTGTGAAGGAGCTGTTGTGAACTAGGCTCGGACTCGACACCAGAACAACATGCAGGAGACTCGGAAGGATGTCTGCGTTCATAACCTTTGAAGCCTCTCTACCCGATGCTTCCGAACGAAACGTCAAAAGCAGTGCCTCGGTGACCTCCAATGTACTTGGCTGTTGGTGGCGACATGCGAAATTGACAGGGCCCTGCAGGGTTCGAATCATACGCCTGGCAGAACTATGTAGCGAGAACCGCAGAAGGCCGAACATCCACGATAATCGTTTCCCAATCTCCTCCTAGTACTACTCCATGTAAAGTCCCAAATCTAGATAAAGATGTATTATTGTCCCAGGGCTCGGATGATAAGGTATGTTTGATGTGAGTAATAAAAACGTGTTGTCGTATGTGTGCATGCGTATAGTATGGTACAATTGCTTGAAAGAAAGAGTTACAGAAAGAAATGACAAAACCGAAAATGATGCAGTTGAAAACAACGGGAACGAAAAGGAAAGCAACCAATAAATAAGCAATATTCAACTCCCTGTCTGCCAACTTCCGGAGCTGGAAGAAGCAGCAACAGGTGGGGGTGGTGGTGGGAGGTTGAGCGTCGACGGGTTGAACATAAAACTTTGCACAGTCGGAGCTGATGGTATCGATGACGGTATACTAGGAGGTAACGGCGATGGTCTGACGCCAGTTCCATCCTTCTGAGGTGAAGCGTTTACACTCGACTGCCGGCTACAACAATCACCGGAAATCAGCGTCAGCATTCAATGAACAATTCAAAGGTCGTACTTTAAATCTCCCAGCAAATTCCCGGCCCCAGAAGTCGTTGCAGATGTTGTGACGGGATTGATTTCCGTGGCAATCTTTAGATATCCTGCCTGGACAAGGAAGTCCCAGACACGACTTGTCTTATTAACATCAATCTTGACCAAGTCGCGAGCCTCCCTTCGTCGCAGTTTTCCGCCTCTGCGAGCATATTCTCTGACCAGGGTTTCTTTGATAATGAGGTAGGGTTTAGGCAGGATCCTGAGCGACGAGCAAAGAGCTTGTTCAGCAGGAGTAAGAAGGTGGACTGATGGACTGTTGGAAAGGTTGAGGGGTGCAGCTGGAGAACTGTTAGAAAGGCATAGAAAGGGCCCAACAATATAAGCTCACGAGGTCTTCGTGCGGGTTGGCCATTTGCACTGACAACACCGCCTGGGCGTGGAGTTGGCTCTCGAGAACCTTAAGAGACGTAAGTGAATTGAGGCCGGAGACAGGTGTAAACGTATTTTCATACCTGCTTGTCGCCTATCTGCGCCATAATCCCGTGCAACCTTAGCAGTTTGTTTCTGAAAAATGATTCAGAAACGGATTCAAGCCGATAAGAAGAACAAAACTGACCCGCTTCTCTAAATCACGGTCGTACTTTTCGATATCTGCAGCACTGCAAAGGCCTAAGCGACGGTATTGCTGTAGCTCTTGAATGCGTTTCCGTAGAATAGTTTCATCTGGAAAACGTCTGAGTCAGAGGTTACAGGCGGCATTATGAGATTACACACAAAGCATATCAGTTGTGAATGCCTCGTAGTCCGATGAAGTCTGTAGTCTCGCAAAAGGTCGAAGCCGATTTATGAACTCTCGTTCCTCCTTTGGCCGCTTCCTTTCTGCAGCCTGCATCTACAAAACAGGAATTCCAGCGTTGAACACACACGAGTATGATTGTTCAGACATACCTTCTTATATTCGAGCAAACCTCTGTCGTACATGAATCCTTTTGCTTCCAACCGTTTGGCAACCTTCTGAAAGTACATATCCAACAATGTAAGTTTGAAATCCAAGGATTCTTGCGTTTCAATTGGTGGTGGGTATATTGGTTCTTCAGCGTTCTCGTCCTCTGCTGTGCCGTTTACCATAACGACATCTTCTGTGCTGACTTCCTTCTTGACGACAACCCCATTGGTGTGGTGCCCGTTGAGGCTGCCGTTGGAGCCAAACCCAGGAACAGGCGTGGCAGACGATTCATGCTGAAAGTCGTGAAGCCCAGCCCTCTTCTCCTCCTCCCACTTTTTCCTCGCTCGTACATCTGGATCGAGCTCGTCTTCTGGCATGGCATCTCCACCATACTGGTACACAACGCCAAATTCGAGGTCCTTGACCAAGTCTTCTGCATCGTTGTCGATCTCGTGTTCAAATTCTAGGCGTCCTGGCAAGAATGTGGCGACCTCGTGAATGCCTGGCAATGAGGTGGGGGCAGGCCCTGGAGGTGGCGGGTCCAGTTTATTTATTTCAGTGATGCGCCGGCGTTTCCGTCGCTGAAATTCTTCGGGTTCTACGTCAAAATGACGGTCCATTTTCTGAATGATATGAGATTAAACTGGGTAAATAATGATAGGGCGGGGTACTAACGGGTTTCGGCCAATCTGGCGAATCCACATAGACCTCCTTGTAATGCGAAGCCACCTCATCCTTCGTTCGAGTACCAATGTGTTCGGCGATTCTTTTCCAGTTTCCAATACCAAATATCTTGATTCCGGTAATGAGAAGGAGTTCCCTGTTTGTGACCTCTGAGCACATGGGAATTAGGAATGCGGTGCATAGGAAAACGTACTCGTCTGCACCCCAGTCCTCGGTAAATATAGGACGCGCATTCATTCCCTATCATTGAAATAAATATCGTCCTTGGGAGATAGAGAATAGGACTGACTATGACGCGGTATGCATGCCACCGCTTGTGATCTTTGAACTCCTTTCCGGCGCAAAAGCATCCCGGACACACGTCGACGCCCTCTTCCGACTGACAGGCGCGGTCGGCACATTTTATGCGGACAGTATGAGTAAGGTCGCGGTTGCACGAGTCGCAGTTGTAATTCGTGTCCGGGTCGTTGAAAACTAATGGGTGGTTATACAATTGTCAGGATAAATAACCCAATCAGGAGGACTAAATTATGACGCACTTTGCACTTCTTCCGGAATCCGCTGAGGTTTTTTGTTGCCGTCGATAGTCATTTCACCCCTCATTTACAGGCAACGCTCAGCGAGATTTGGGTCCTCGTCCCTCCTCGTCACGTCAGTGAGCTAAAATTGCGGTGTTGTCGTCGTGTCAGTGTCGTTGAACGCTCTGCGCACTAGTTGAGAGCCTCTGGGCGGGTTTGTGGGTGCGTACCCCGTCAAGCCTCACAGAGGCCACAGCTTGGGATTGATAATTATGTCCTCGTCGTCGCCAGTCGCTCCCGTTGTCGGCGTCGTCGAGCACAGCGACGATGGGAAGAACGATGAGTAAATGTTTGTTGTTGTTTGACGCAGAATCGGCCGGCGGCCTAGCCCTTTGTGGTCGTCGGGATCACTCAGTCCTGCTGTGGCACAGCCTTTGTCCTTTGGAACAAGGTCGTCGTCGCTCTACCAACTCGACAGCGAAATTTAACCGATAAATACAAGGTCATTATGCTTTGCACACTCAACAAAGAGCTTATATGTTGCAGAAAACAAAATTCGACTCCCCATGCCGCTTATTGGACTTGCTCTCTTCGTCCGAGTTCTTTGCTAGCCTCGCAACGTTGTATTCTCGTACCTATGGACTCAGACTGTGGTACTCTGCCTCTGGACGATGCTTAGCCGACAATACTGCTCTTTCGACCCCACCAAGTGCCCAAGGACGAGCGAATTAACCCCTGGAAAGATGACCATCGCTCTCTTGATGATTCTGTTCAACGCGCTTTCTCAAACACTTCTAATCGCCATTTCCTTGCCGATTTTCATATGGATCCTGGTTGTGGCTGCGGAGCCCCTGTTTCTCCGCCTCCTATTTGTGCTTAACATTGCCCAGCAAAACCTGGCTGGCCAAATGGATGTCAGGATGGAACGATTGGTACCCCGTGGTCGCCGTTTGAGGCACGACTGATAGCGAGCGGTAGGCCAATAAGGTACAGTGCGTTCCGTCGTTCCAGACCTTCCCACCCGCTGATACCTTTGCGCAGCTCCAAGTTCCGATCATGGCTACCAGCCTTCTACCGTCTATCGCATCATCATCTCATGCTTTCGCTCTGTTCCTGCTTTCAAAGTTGTGTTGTTGTCCTTAAATGTTCTCGCTGTCAACTCGCTCTGTTTTTTACTTGCTCTGTTGCTTTCTATTGTTATCTCATGGACTGCCGCTCTCTCCATTTGTATTTATAAGTATGTGTCGCGTCTTGCCTCTGTTACGGTACGACGAACTCTGGAATTCAGACGATAGCTATTTATGAAAACTTCTTTGTGACCTTTCTCACTCTCAAGTTCTTTCGATGTTCTCGTCAGAACTCAAGTTTCGCCGAAAGGATCAATGTTCTCAAGCGTGAGAAGAGGCAGGCCCAAATCCGAAACCCCGTTTCTTCATCCCAACTCTCATCTTCCGAAATACTGCTGACCATTCAGAAGAGTGGTACCATACTCAGGCCATTCGAAGGGCTATTCTCTCAGGTGTCCTCGCTGAGTTGTCATTTGACGCTTAGACGGCGCAAGTTAGTTGGCACGGCTCCCTTCGGCGTCTTAGCGAAACCTTGGAAGCACATGGAGTCACGGTTGCTTCCCCGCAGACTCATTGGTCCGGCGCCTCTCTAATAGTCCCTTTTCAAGGCACTTTCTGGTACTCTGTCTACTTTCTGACAACACTTTTACCATTCTAGGCCCATGCCATGCTTTTTGTCGCGGGGTTACCCCAGGTGCCCACATGCGCCGACCTCGCCTGATCAACTTTTTCGCGTCTTCCCCGCGTGGCTCGCGTGACGACAGCGATTTGCGCTCTCTCCGTTCCTCTGGCTCTATACGGCTTTTGTCTGATTTTGTCCAGTTGACCAGATGAGCCCGCCTCTTTCGACTAATTCCCAACACGACCATCTGGCGCACTCGAGATCATCTCTCTCTTGGCAAGCGCTTAAAAGGAATGGAGAAATGTTAACACTATCCTCAAGATCAGTCTCCGTGCTTTTCTCTCTGCTGCCCCTCCTCCAGCATCTCTCCCTTACGATTTACGACTCTCTTCACGATGCGCAACATTCTCCTCTCCCTCTTCTGTGCTTTGGCTACCCAGAGTTGGCTGGCTCTCGCAATCCCTGTGTTGGAAACACGGCAGTCAAATGGAATTGACCAGACGACCTATAACAACCTGGAGCGTTTCGCGAAATTCTCTTCGGCCTCCTACCAGCTCCTTGGTTGTCCTCGACCAGTGGGTACGACCCTCATCAAGAATGTAGGTCACTTGTACGGTATCTTCGGCCAGCGGGAGACTAAAGATGTTGTCTCGTACAGTTTGACAGGTCTGGAACGCAGGGATATTTATCGCGAGATGACTCCACAAAGGAAATCATTCTCGCTTTCCGCGGAAGTCTCTCGGTCACAGACGCTTTTGTTGGTGAGTTACGTAGTTTCACAGGCACCTACTCAGTCCCTAACAGCAGTCCTTATCCAGATCTTCAACTCATTCTCCAACCTCTGAATACGCCTGGTGTCACCAACAATGTCAAGGCATCCGTTCACACTGGCTTCCAGTTCGCCTACAACGCCGTCGCCAGCGATGTAGTTTCTGCGGTTAAATCGCAAGTTTCGGCCAATTCCGCCTACACCGTCGTTGTCACTGGTTCGTTCGATTAAGATGCTACACATGGGTTCCTGGATCTCAGTCACTCCTAGGTCACTCATTGGGCGGTGCTGTTGCATCAATGGCCGCGTTGTCGCTCAAGGCCGCTATCCCCAACATCAAGATGAAGCTCTACACATATGGTACGTCGCACTGGGGTGCAATTTTTCTTCGTCCCCAAAGTTTCTCTCCGTTGAACTATTCCGCCAGGTCAACCCCGAGTCGGAAACGCCGCGTTCGTGTCCCTCGTGGAGCAGCAAGTCGGTGTGAACAACATCTTCCGCGGTGAGTCTTCTCTAGTTCATGGGTGGAACGTTTGATTAACTTGTCTTTCTTCTAACAGCTGTCAATACATTCGGTATGATTTGGCGTCTTTCTCAGCACATCTTAGATGTCTGATGTGCAAAACAGATGGTGTCCCTACGATTCTGTTCAAAGAACTTGGCTACCGTCACTTGTAAGCCATCACGAATTTATTATCGCTGCGATCAATGATGCTAAGAGCGATTTTCAGTGCGACGGAATATTGGCAATTCAAGAATGGCGGTACGTTTGATCTACTTATAACGCGCAGAATTCGTGCTAACTTCCTTCGCAGAGAGCCGCTCCAACGTCAGGAAATGCACTGGCGGCGACGACCCATCTTGCAGCGACTCCATCCGTAAGCTGCATCCTCGGTCCGAGTCTTCGTTGAGCCCTAACCTCGCTTGGTTGCAGCCTCGACCTTCATCAATCCTGCGCATCTCTTCTACTTTGGACAAGGTAAGGCAGTTCTTGATCTACATTTGATAGGCGTTGGCTGATGGAAACATGATTCTGTGCTCTAGCAATGGCCTTGAACCCTCTCCTCTGCTTTTAATCGTTGGGCTTTTGGGTAAATTATTTTTTCACGAAAAGTATCACGAACTGTATTTTATTTGTCACGAGGTTACGAACTCTGCACGCAACAATGTACAATACACCTATTTTATTTCACTCTGTGTCTGTGGATTCACGAGTACGCGTTCGCGGGGTGTCCTGGATGTTCTTAATCTCGCTACTTTTTGGCCGCCGGGGAACCCAGGATTTGCCATTTGGAACCGGGCCGATCCTTCTTTTCGGTGTTGAAGTCCAAAAAGGCTACAGTCTCAGTTAGGGCCTGCAAGAGCCTGCGCATGCAGTAAATAAGGATTGTGTCGATAAATAAAGTAAAGTATACTCGAGTATACGCCACAGACGTAGCAATGGAGAAATCAGTATGAATTTGACGGGCGAACAGCCCATAAAGTATTTGCCTCCGAGTCTGCCGCGTTCAATCGCGTCTCGTAAATTTGAGCGGGAGTCTAACAGGGCTAACGAACGTCGTTCTACTGTCAGGCATTACATGTATACAGGGAGGCAGGCCACTTACGTCAATGTTGCAAACCCATGCATGGTTTTGAGAACCCTATTCTTCTTTTCCTCACAGGTCTCCCCAACAAACATCGCCTCATCCCTGACAATCTTGTCCTTGAGGATCATCGTTGTTAAGATCGCAACTGATGCAGTTTCTGCGAATCTACATGGGCTCAAGAGTGAGTAGCTGCGTGCCGCACAAAATGCCTGCAAGGAGACACGAACCTCCCCCCAACATAGCCCCTTGGCCCTCCACTAAATGGCATAAATGCGTCCTTTGGCCAATCGTTCGCTAGGAACCTCTCAGGCTTAAACTCGTGGGGTCTTTTCAGTACCGTGCTACAGAGAGCGACTTGGTCATGGTGCATATGTGATAATGGTGCACACTCACGATTATAGTGCAGTCCGGGAACACGAAAGATTCCCCTAGCCCTTTGGGCATTAGGACGGTCTTAGTCCCCCCATGTTGGTTCCCAAACGCAAGAGATGTGTCCTCGGCAGCGCACCTAACGACTTCTGTTATTTTTATGAAAAGTTAGTGGATGTGGCTCGTGAGAGATAAGCAGGAAGCTGGTACGTACGGTGGGGTACATTCGTAGATTTTCATATAACACACTGAATCGGTAGTTCAATTAGCACTAGAGTATTTGAAAGTCTTTACAAGTTATAAAGCGAGAGCGTACGCGAGTGACCTCGTAAAGAGAGGCATATCATCTAATTCCTAGACGTGTTTCAATTTCTTGAACAACGGCAGTACGTGTCACACAAACCATGACTCAGCGGTAAGCGCCCGTCCTCCAAACTCTCGTAATCTGCTCGTACATTTTGCCCTGCCCCTCAGGTTATAGGGCCACAAGTTCGACAGCAAAGCCAAGCGAATGTGCAATGTGCTTGAGTGACATCTTTGTCAATGCCTGCACGCGAGATCAGTGGGTAGCAGATACGCACCTCGTGCCCAACGACGAGGAGAAGCTCATATCCCTGAGGATCTTCTCCCGATCCTCCTTATTAAGCCAGTGTGTATAATTATCGCTCTTGGAGGCACGTCGTCTTTACGGGCATCTGGGGAGCGAATGCGTTCTTCAATCGCCTCAATAATGTAGGCCTGCCGGAGAACACCGTCAAGGGATTGATCATGAGTACCTCCGAGTCTATGCGAGTGTAAATTCGATCACTCACTCGGACTTCATCCGCCGCCCATTGTAGCTCGGATCTCCGGGGGTCAGCGCCCAATCTCGAGGCCGGGAGATTGTAAGAAGAGCCTCGGTGAACGAAAATCGGTGCCCTGGTGGTAAGTAGGGCTTGATCATATCCCCCTTCCAGGTGCCTTTGTGCCCATATGCGGCTGACGATATAACAATGAATGCTATCTGCATCCATAAACATAAGTGCGAGGACTGAATTCCCTGGCCTTGCAAATTCCGGGCCACGTACCCCCTTGGTCAAGCGAACAGCATCGTCAAATTCGAGCATTTCTTTCTCCGCAGTCCATACATCTTTAAATAGTTCTGCGACTATTCTAACCGCCTCTGTCCAGACAAATCGATTATTGCGCTGTCGTAAGAGATAAGAGATATGATTTGAGGATGTTGGACATCTGTGAAAGCAGGGAGCAAAATCAGTTCTTCAGTCCCCCAAACTTTAGGGAACCGGGTGGGATTGCACAAAATGACTTGGTAGGTTGGTTATAACCCAGACTAGTCTGAGAGTAAGTGAGAAGGAAGCCACCTTTATAGTGCTCGCGTCAGCGATAATGAACTCAATAAATGGCCTTCCCCAATTAAAAACTAGAGGGTTGGTAAGCCATTGCATGTAGTATCCAACATCAGCAACCAGAATAACCGATCACGCTTGCACGTACCTCCCCCAGCCGTACTTCTGGAAAACTGAATGAAAATGAAAGACAGATGCCAGTAGCACAATCATCTAACAGGAGAAATTTTGAATTCAACATACGTGTCAACTTGTGTCTGAAGAGCCCATTCAAGCCACACCATACCCCGGGAATATCGGGAAATTGCAAGTCGTAAGCTTGGAACAGTGAGATGGAGGAAATTGCTCTTAGTGGACCGACATGATTCCTAGATTAGGACCCTTATCAGTATTGCCAGAGGCAGAAACGCGTTAACGCGTCACGCGCGTCGTACTATGACAGGGCGGCTGGCCTGGACCCGAACATAGACTCGGCGTATGAGGACAATGATGCCCACCCAATCGAGTTCTTGGCTTTGCGGTACGCAAACATCAGGTCGATTATTTTACCGGCAAATAAAGCCGGCAGGACTCTGTAAAATACAGTTAGTAGCATACTTCACCCCCACCCCACCCTTCAATTCAGTACAGGAGGCAGTTGCCAATAAGTTGTGGTAGCCTTGGCACCCAATACTCCGATGTGCTCACCTCTAATAATGCCTATCATATGTACAGGTCAATGGCTACAGAACTACCCTTGTCAGTCGAATATGTCGAGGGACAAGAAGACGAAAAAGAATGAAATTGCTGTAATTACTAATTTGGTTGTGGCCCCTTTATTTGAGGTTGCCCCCGCAAGCGACTTAAATGGGCTGGCAAGGAGGTATATAATACGTCTAGGCACAGTCCATTAGTAAAAAATAGTCCACGAAATGACAGAAGCTGGGAGCATAATGATAATGGACGCTCAGATCTCAGAGTCGAGGTTATGTACCTAACAGTACGCATCACGTTAACCTGGGCGCCGGGAAATACAATAGTTGGTGTTTATTCACTTGATAACATATATATCAGCGACAAAACTGCTCACTCAAGCCGGTGGGCCTTGAGTTCGCTTCTGACTGTTGTGTCAGTAACTAGAAATCTTGAACATGGGGGGAGGGGGTTCAGTAATGCTGAAGAGTATATAGTATGTGTGTCATAGCGATGTGCACAGAACTTAGAATTCGGGGGGGCCACGCGCGTTGGTGAGGAGGCGTTCCAAAAGTCCTCCGAGTTTAATCCCGTTTGGTGAACGTGATAGGAATCCTAACCGGCCTAGGGAGGTGAAAAACACAAGATCAAATACTGAATACAAGGAAGAAAGATTCACATACGTTAAACTAATCTCCTGTACAGTTTTCAAAACCCTATTCTTCTTCTCCTCGAAGGTCTCCCTAGCAAATCGTGCTTCTTCCTTAATCGATACCCTGTACTTTGATATGATCATGGTCAAGGCTGCAACTCCTTCGGTTTCTGAGAATCTGTGAACGAAGATTGAGAGTGAGCATATGAGAAGTTGAACAGAAGAAAGCCACAAACCTTCGCCCGATGCATGCTCTCGGACCTCCACTGAACGGTAAAAACGCGTCCTTCGGCCAATCACTTGCCAGGAATCTCTCTGGCTTGAACTCGTACGGGTCTTTCCAGTATAGTGCTACAACAGGCTCGTTCAAGGTGCAAACATGAAATATTGTACACTCACGATTGTAATGCAACCCTGCGATGTGCAGGATAGCTCTAGTGCCCCTGGGCATTGGAACCGTCTTTGTCTCTCCGTCCTGGTTCCCAAAGACAAGTGTGGTGTCTTCCGCAGCATGTTTTGGAACGCCTGACACCTGATGAAATAGCTGGGAGTTAGGCTGGATGTGAGAAGTAGGTGTGAACTTCGGACATACGACGGGGTACATGCGGAGGGTTTCGTAGAATACGCTAAATGGGATTTGTCAGTTTTTCAACCTTTGATAGAATCTCAAGGCAAGCACACACCCTAGAGACCTTGTTAACAGAGGCATGTCCTCGTAGCTCTACATCCATATCGACATGAGTATGGCACCTTACGTATCCTAAGTCCTCACTACTCACCGGTAGGCGCCCGTCACCCAAAACACTCTTGATCTGCTCATACAATTTATCCTGCTCCTCAGGATACAGCGACAAAAGGGCGAACGCAAAGGAAAGGGTGTGTGCCGTCGTCTAAACCACAGTAGTGAGAAGGCTATCAACTGTTGTGCTACATTATTAGATACGCACCTCATGCCCAGCAACAAGGAAAACAAATAAATTCCCAGTGATCTCCTTAACATCCAGCTTACCCAGGCCATGTTTATCATCTCCTGAGTTAGAGACAATAAGATTACTAAACAAATCGTCTCTGCTAACGTCCGGCGATCGAATGCGTTCTTCAATCATTTCCGTCATGTAAGCCTACCAGAAGATATCGTGACGCGTTGAGTACAACTGGTCCTCTGAGCAAGCTTGAGAAAAGAGGCGACTCACCCCAAGTTCCTTGAATGCCAGCTTGGTTTTTCTTAGACGTGGCGTCCAGGACATTGCAAAATTCGGAATAGCAGCTTTGAGAACGAGCTCGCTAGAGGCCCTGTATAGCGCCTGGGTAAACGTCATTTGGTGTCCTGGTGGCAAGTGTGTGTCCTCGTCTCTCCACGAGCCTTTATTACCGAAGACAGCTGAACCGATGATCATGATGGCTATCTGAAATGGCAGACGTAATCGTCAGAAACCAGTACATAAGACGCCGAAGAGCATTTGCCTTACTTGAGTGGTCAAGTCATTCACATGGTCGGCATCAATCTGTTTCTTCTCGGCCCACACATCCTCAAACAGTTCTGACACAATCCGAACCGTCTCCGTCCAGACAAACCTGTTGTTTCGCTATCAAGAAATTCAGGTCGTCGTGTAAGAACGCGTAGTTAGGCACTTACATCGGTGAAAGCGGGTGACACTAATTTTTTGTATTTCCTCCATTGATCGCCTTCAGTTGTTACGACGTTGTCGCCATAGATAGCCAGTACACCATAATCTTCTGTAGGTTTGGGAAACCTGGCGCGGTTAGACACAATTTCCTGGGAGGTTCCTTGAGTGATGGACCAATTGGAGTGACAAGTCCACAGTCGGGCTTACTTTGATCGTATTGGGATCAGCGACATAGAACGTAGTTAACGGTTTCCCAAGCCATGAAATCTGTCGTGACCATTACAAGTCATGATCAGCGAGATACGGTGGTAGACTGCATGGCTTACTTCTACATATGCGTCCCAGCCATACTTTTGAAACACTGAGCGATTACGGTTGGCATCAGTCAGAACTATTGTATGGGCCCGGGCTCAACGTACCTGTAAACTTCTGCCTGAACATCGCGTTCGAGCCAGCCGAAACCCCGGGAATCTCAGGTAGGAGATATGCTCCGAGCATCGTCGTGGACGAAACCGCCCTTCGTGGGCCGCTATGATGGCTAGGGGGAAAGACTTGCGTCAGTATCACGAAATACCCAATTACAGTACCTGAGGCCCAGTGCGGTGTAAGGTGCGACCTGAACGCGCACATGTGTCAAACAGGTTCCTGGTACGACACCGTGGTCACTGTGACTGAGGCCCAGATTGTGCTGCACAACACAGTGGTGATTTCTGCGCTGTCCAGCAACGTTCAACAACTCCAACTCACTCGACTGATTTGGATGCTTTCCAGAGAGCCACGATTGCCTGGCAGACCACCGCCAGTGTGAGAGAGAACAGCACCGCATATAAAGGCTCCATATCTGCCCCACAGACTGTTGACCAGCTATATTCCTGAGGCAGAGAAAAGAATGGTCTACTATGAGCTGCAAGCGGAGGCAGGCAACTGTGGGTGGGCTATTAACTAGTATCCCAAGACTTGAAATAACGCTCACATATTCTGCGCGTAATATACGTTGAACGTTCAGCTTGGAACTATTAGTGTCCCTGGTGGTAGGTGAGAAAGTGGGCCGGTGAGACAGTGAGGTGAGAAGGTGAAAGGGATGCAAGGAGCGCCCATCCGCCTTGAAGTACTCCCATTCCGTGATCGCCAGTACCCAGGCACCGCCTCTTGAATTGACAGAAGTCAGGAGAGTGCGACGAAAAACTGAACGGAGGAGGGCAATTGGCTCACTGGGCAAAGTTCTTGTGGAGGGTTACGTTACCCCGGGCGCCGGGATATCTCACTGACAAATGGGTATTACTGCAAGGCAAAGTGCCTGGATAGTGACAAGATATTCGAGTATGGTGCAGAGCACTTAGTCGCCGCTACTTTGGAACAAGAAGATTGGAGGCGTGGAAAATGAGTCAATTTCTTATCCCTCTAACAGAAATGAAGGAATTAGCTAAGGGAACATTTCTGTAAGAGGGTTTTCGATAACTTCAAAATTGAAGAAGTAAAGAATTTGACCTCCGCCGATTTAGCCATCAGACGAAAATAGCCTTATCTAATCTATAGATAAGCCATATATGATAATGTACAGCCCCTATCTGCTACTCAGAAAGCTTCGCAAACCAAACTCAGAGACTTTTACTGCATAGCAATAACCTCTTAGACCTTCTCGGATGTTGATTAAAGCTCAGAAACCATTTCCGCCTTCACAATTTAGCTGTAGGCCACCCCTGTTCTCGGAAGCGACTCTTCACCAGACCACAGAACAAACAAATGACGTTGATTTCGCATCGGAATATGAAGAAATGCACATAAAATCCGTTCTGGGATATGCAAAAAATGCCAATCCAAAATTCATTTTTTTTTCGCCAGCCGATTTGGCCACTGTGGTTAGACTCTTTGTGGATCTAGGGTGCTCTGCCATTTCTTTTTTTTTTTTTTTTGGTGGAGCGTTGGGTTGCTTCGCGTGACACCATGTGTCCCCGCTCCGCACGCTGGCTGCGAGTCGAGCTCGCTTTGCTGGTTTCCACCGCAGAGGGAATGCCGTTACGCACTGCCGCTATTTGCAGGCTGTGTGGGGCTCTCGCGGCGTGTGAGGTGCCTGGCCGGTTGGGACGGATGGGTGTAGGTGGGCTGGTGCCGAGCTACTCTCATCTGTTCCTCCCCGGTGGTCTTCGCTCGCCGGACCTACCCACTAAACCCTCCGCTCTATTCATATGTGTGCCAAATGTGTCCTTGTTAGGCTTTTTAAGGCTTTTCATGGGAGTCGCTGGTAGGGCTTGGCACAATGGTCACATTTATGCCAGGCTTTTTCAAACAGCAGACAATGCTCCATTGGACATATTATGAAGCATATCGAGCACACAAGGTACGCGAATAGTTGTTTACAGCTCTCAAAATAATTGTCATACGTAAAATCAACCAGTCTTTAGTAAGAGGAACCCAATAGCGCTCCCAGGGGGAGGAACAAACCACCGCCATTTAGCATCATCACTTTGAGCAGTGAACGGGATCGAATACCATGAATCTGTGATGCTGAGATCGAACGGCTGGTCCCCTGTCCTAAATGTATTCCTTTGCTGAAGTCGCTGAGATGTAGGACCGCGAAAAACGTAGAAACAAGCGGTCCAATTATGAGGTATCCTGTACGGCTGCTTGGAGGCTGGTGGCTTGTCCCGGCCTTCTCTTTTCAGCTGCCTCGTTTTCCACGCGGAATCCAAATTTATTATACGCTCCAGAGAATTTATCGCTTCCTGTAAGTTTACGTGAGCTCCCCAGTCAATTCCTAATCGAAGAAACCGACCTGATAGCTTTCTGGGCGGTTGATCGAACTTGATTGTTTCAGGCACGTTCCGAATCCGTCTTCGTCGAATGTTGCATACGGGTTTATAGGGGTCCAGAGCATGCCGCTCGAGTCTTTGAGAAACTGTGCGCGCGTTATCCATAGCCTTCCATTCGCAAACGGCTTCTCAACACTGACTCCTACAGCTCGACACTGCGGAAACAGACTCTTCCAGTGATCAGGATTTTGAATATTTGCACAGTCACTTATGTTTCCAGTTATCGTTGGTCGAAGTAGAATCTCTTCATAGTCTGTGATATCCGAAAGATAGTGACGAAACCCCCGGAGTGCCGCCCTTTGACCATCCTGTTATACCGACATGTTAGCCTAGTCACTTATATGTATGAAAGTGGGCTGTTTATCCTACGGACCTTGTACGTTTCAGGAAGCGGAATCAAGATCCTTTGCTGCTGCTGCCCGTCAAACGGATGTTCCAGTACGAATAACACAAACAGTGTCGGGCGCGCCTCAGAATCAATATAAGTTTCTTTAGGACCTACAAAGACGGTGCTGACTGGTCTAGAAATGGACCTCCGAGGTGATCTTCCATTCGGCTCTGTAGATGTTCTTGTGAGAACATGAATAGATATCTCAGGTGGCTCTTGAGACAATGCGGCGCTCCAGTTGTCTTCGTCGATATCAGCCCATATTTTCTTTCCTTCTCTCGTATACGGCATGCGAAGGATGATGTTGCTCAACGAGGCCTTGTCCCCAATATATTTCCCAAAGACTTTGATCGCAGTCTTGGCGGCAGTCTTCCATGCGGACAATTGAGCACCGGGCACAATCTCAGGGAGCAGAGACTACTCTCACCTCGTAGCTCCCCGGGACTGCTGTAACAGTATATCTGTTTTCACCTCCTGACGCTTGCTCGCTAGCGGGAAGGACCAATGTCAACGTGGTTTGTGGCATACTCTCGAGCGCTGTGAGATTCGTGCAGATTGAGAGAACTGGGAATTAAGGAGAAAGATAAGGAAAGGGATACTAGAGAGGGTAATTGCAGGCTCTGCGTGACAGAAATGAACGTCGAAAGCAAGAGAGGCAATCGTCTGATCGGGCGCTTATTCTTATCGATAGTTGTTTTCACACGCTTTATCGATGGAGGTTATTGTAGCTGGAGACTTGGCGCCTCTCTGGCTTTTCGCACTAGTACATGTCGACCTTCAAGCTACCACAGTACTTGCGATATCCTCCTCGACCGACGACGACGGGAGTGTCGCCTTTTTGGTGGGTTACCGTTATTTTCATTGCAAGGGTGGCTTTTGATCGTTCATACAGTTTTGGAATCAAGACGCAAGGTCGAAGCAGCCATCCGTCGCTTTGTGCCTGTGGGCACGATGGTAAAAAAGGGAAGGTATCACCACTTGGTAAATCATTAGCTACATCAGCTGCATTCCCTTTTCAAGTACTTGAACTGAATTCCCCGTCTCAATGCCAGATATTCTCTCAGCTCATTCATGTAGAGTTATCTTAAAGCTCGAATGCATAACCAAAGATATGGCCTGCAGGGGGCACAAATCTCTGCCATTGAGATTTATTCTCCTGCGCGGAGCGTGGAATTTCTGTCCATGTGTCTGTGTGCATGACGTTAAACGTCTCAGAGCTACCCACGTCTCGTTTCAGAAATCGCGTTATCGTTGGGCCAGAGAAGACGTAAAAATCAACCTTACACCCGCGATGGCTGGATGCTTTGAATGGCTTTTTCATAAGTTCGGCTTGAGTGGTTTCGAGTTTCATTTCGTCCGCGATCAAAGCAAGCAGCGATGCCTTGAAAGACGTGTCAGCGTCAACTGTAGCTTCGATTGAGCACACGGCGGCCTGGGTCGTATGTACAATCAGATAAGATATAGGGCCGTTTGAAAGCAAAATAACTGACCTGGTAAGTCTCCGGACGCTCGATACACCAGCTGCGTTTCCCGCCTCCCACGTGGTCTGATAGTAAGACTGACGTCCAAGTCGTACCTTCAACTTTAGGAAATGTGGCACGAGTGAGCCAAACCTTTCCGGTTTGAAAGGTCTCAGGCACGACGAAGATGGTTTGACAGAGTGGAAACACACGGGCCCAATTCTTTGGCAAGACTCGTGCGCAATCATCGTATTTCTCGGTCTTCGATGGCCATAGTCGAAGCTGATCTGCGAATGTGTCTTCTGGGAGGTCCTCTTTGAAATGCTCAAAAGCCGCAAGCCGCGCTTCCTGCAGATGTGTATGTACACGTATGAGCGCTTATGGTGTTTCGAGAGATCGACATGAAAGCGGACCTTCAAGGTATATGGAGTTGGGATCCAAGCTTTAATCTGACGGGGTTCTTGACCCAGCACAAATTTCATAATCGGAAACACCGGTGCAGCTGACTCAGGAGGTCCAGGCTCTACTGAAGCTTGGAGGACAACCGGAGGTGGAGACTCAACCTGGAAGACTCCAAGTTGATCGTGCGCTCGAATAACGACTTCCCAATCTGCAGGGCGAATGTCGTTCCAGATCTTCTTCCCATTATTGATCGTCTTAGGAACCCGCAGGATGACGTTGTCTCTGGATGGATTGGCCATGTAACGGCCTAGGATCTCCAAAGCGATGCCTACCGCATCCTAGCAAGGTGTGAGTGTTGATCAACTGGTATGCTACAAGACCCGTACCTCATATGTGCTCGCAGCACTGGCGAGGGCGTATCTATCCTCAAGATTGGGCGCTGACGCGGGTAGAACCAGTTGGAGCATGATGGAAGGTGATTGTCAAGGCAGGAAGAGGTGATATTCACGGTTTATCAAAAGATAATTGCGGCTCCCGCGGTCATCTGAATTGATGTTGTTCTGCTCACTGCTTCCACTGGTCAAGTGGTTTAGACAAAATCTCCAATTTATTGAGTCCGTGCAGTGTTTGACTCATATTTCAGTGACTTTCTTGGCTTTCTCGACTCGGTGAAAGTAGATGGGAGTTCAAGGAGAGTGACGATATGTTATATTTGATGAATTGATGCGGACGGGTTTTGGTTTGTTTGTGCACTGTTCGAATCGGCAGGGGCGAATAGGAACCTTGACGTCTCCATCTCCACTTAACGCGATATCCCTTTTACCCATCTCTATATCCCCGCTTCCATTAACACATATCTATACCTACTTTCTATTTCTTATCACGACACAAATCCTACAGCAACGCACATTTACCAACCAGTACCCCACGATTTTTCTAACTGCAGAGTCACAATGTCTGCACACGACTCTGCAAGTGTTTTGAAGCCAATTTTGCTTCGGTCTTCTACTCCAGGTACGTAAATACATTGATACTCGAACAAATTGCCTAACTTGCGCGCGATTGTTAGCTCCAAATGAGAAAGGTGCGCAATGCGACGTTCTTCCACCCTCGAGAAAGGCTAACGCGGTCTTCAGTTATGCGATACCTTGAATCCATGACATCAGAAAACCAGCCAGACGATAGGCCTCCCCGTTCGATTATAGACCACGACGAATACCGCTCAAATATGTCCCACCGAGACCCCAACGTTGCCTCTCCGCAATCCCGGGCCCGCACATTCTCCCCAGGCAAGAGCAACGGAACAGCCAAGTACAGCGACTACAACAAGCCATTGCCCAACGCAAGCAGTCAACTCCGGAGGCACGATGACGAAATCGACGGAGATGACGCGGATTCCAACCTGCAAGACGGCTTAAGATCGGAGCTGGGCGACATCCCTCTGGTGCGCATCTAGCAGCTGTCGTACCTTCTCTGACATTCTAACCATTAATTATCCCAGCGCGAGCCCGGTCCGAATGACCCCCCAGGGCCAAAATACGAGTCGTATGACTCGGGTCCCTCTTTTGGCAACTTTGGTCCATTTCCTCCTGAAGACCGCGCATCCTTGAACCCGTATGGTGGTGGTGGTGGCTGGAATGTATGTCCCTGATCTATTCGCACCCCAGACCCTGCTCACACATGCCCCAACACAGCCTGATTGGTCCCATATTAGGGAAGGCGATGAATTGGCGGGCGTTCCAACTGAGGAGTTTGGTGTTAGGCACGAGGCAAGTTTACATCCCATGACTCCCGACTTGAGCGTGTCTAATCCATCTCTCTAGTCCTCTAAAGTGGCTTCTCGGGTAAAAAGTCAGGTGGCAGGCGGAGGAGACCGTCCATTCTCGCCAGGAATGCGATCCAAGGTAGCTGGAACGGAGAAGGGGACTACTTATCCTCCACTGCCAGAAAGTGCCTTGGACTATGGCGACCAATGGGATGCGCCCCTATCACCGAGGTCACGTGCATATTCTAAAGCGCCTTCCATTTCACCATCGGATTCAGCATCTGCTCTCCCCAAACCAAGAGCTGTGCAGAAGCTCTCGAACGGGCATGCCCAAAGTAAGTCGACTTCGAGACAAAGGACGGTCCCCATCTGTCGAGATTGGCGTTTAGCCTCTTCCTGATTGAGCTGTATCTGACGTTCTGGGTCTCCCAATACAGGTCGTTCGCCACCTCCAGGCTCGTCATCTCCTCTGTCACAAACAGGCCATCAGAGTCGACCGTTCTCACCTTATCGACACGCTCCCACGACTGAAGATCTCATTCATGCCGCTGTGAGGGGCCGTGCGATGGCCATACCCGAAGTGGAAGAAGAGAAGACTGTGACATCCTCCATTGCTGCCCATAACAACAACAACAGCAGCAGCAAACAACCATCGCAGGTATCTCAACGCTCTCAGCAGCACCCGCCACCTTCACCACAAAAGGCACCTCGATCAGCAACGCCATCGGAATCGCCTATGCCTGCACCGTCGACACCTACCAAAATGAGCAAAGTCGCGTCGCAGATCAGTGCAGCCAAGTCAAAAACTGTTTCACAGGTATCCAAGCAGTCTGTTACGCCATCGAAGCAGTCTGGGTCGAGGGTGCGGTCACACTCGCCTGATGGGCTGGATGCGGAGGAGACGAGGATTATCAATGACGCGTTGGGCCATGGTCATGGTCATCATCACCAACCGCAAACCCCGCGCACGTCGTATTATGCGGCTTCGATCGAGCCTGGACTCACGGGTCACTATCACGATGAGGAGCTATGCCAGTTGTTAAGACATGAGAACGATAACTCGCAGCCCGAGGTCGTGAGGAAGGCCTTGAGGAAGGCAATCAGGCAGAGGGTCAAGAAGCTTGGCATGAAGTACGACACCGAGGTCCGTTTTGTCCCGTTGTTATGTGATGATTTAGACGCTGATCATTGAGATCCAGTCCATCAAGCAGTACAAACGGTCATACCACGATCACGAACATACCGTCAACCAGGACTATGACGACGAGCCACCGAGGTGGGCCACGGACCTCAAGCGTGAACTGGTGGTTATGCAGCAGCGAATCGAGAGTCTCGGACCCAAGATCGAAAACTTGCGATATGAACAGTCTTACGACCAACCAGCAGGATCGCGGTTCGAATACGATCCCAACGACGAATCGGTGCGCACACCGCGTACACAGACTGTCAATATCGAAACGCAACCTACGGGTACCCTCGCAGACTCGATGTATCACCACGACGAGATGACTGTGGACGACGATGGTAATATGCGCGAGTTTGACGACATGACTGAGACACGGGGACCACCGCGGATAGAGGATGGGGAGACTGCCGACCGCACGCCGCAAAGGAATGTGATTGGCCTCCACCAGTACGACCTGACGGGTGTCATGGGCCGGGATGACTCGCCTGGGCAGCAGTTGCTTGAGGAGGAGTTGTACAAGCTGAGGCAGCGCCCGAGGAATGGCGGGAGCCAGAGTGCGGTGTCTCACAGGACGTGGGAGATTGCGAGGAACGACGAGGATTTGGACTATGCGGACGAAGATGATGAGGAAAGGGGTGCGCCGAGTGGTTTGCCTACTATCCCTGATACGAATGGGGATGCATATCAGGATCGGGACCCTGGGAGTCCGCCTTTGCCTGCGTTGCCTACGCATGATGAAGATGAGGATGGGCACGGGGAGGAGGGTGTGGATCATAGCCGCCAGTTGGAAGTTCACGCCCAAGGGGGTAACTGGACCAACAATGACTATAGTGCGGATTTGCAGGGTGGGGGGATGCCGCCGTGGCAGCGTATTCATTCGAGGTTGCTGAGCTGGGCGATTATCTGGCCTGTGGCCGAGTTTGAACAGGCACTGAACAGTACGACGCGGGGACACCAGGTTGACGAGGTTGCCTTGAGCATTTGGAGTACGCAGACGTATAAGCGGTATGTGAGGGCGCGGTTGACAGAGCAGCCAAAGGGAGAGGTCGATAGGTTGTTTGTGCCACCTAATATGGCGGATGCAATCAGCAATGCGGTCTTCAATGGTCGGCATGGGGAGGCGTGTGGGATGTTGAGAGATCTGTGGGTTCCGTTTGGCCTCGACGGGACACCGAGGTTGATTGTGGTCCTTGCAAAGCATCGGTCGGATCCAAATCATTGGGTCGTTCATCGGTATGTTTCGTGGCTTGTTGAGTTTGATATTGGCTAATGATATGACAGATTCTCGTTACCCGATGGAAATCTGACTACGTATGATTCATATCCTGAGAGGACCTTACCTGACGGTCGAGTGAGTAACCGATGCGATCCTTAACTTTTTATGCCTAAATCTGACATCATGTCTTTTTAGCCGCTTGGTTGGTGGTTTGCCATTCGCATTGCCTGGCCCAGTGGAATGTACCCCAAGCCCGACAACCTCGTTCAGAAGATGGTGCGTCTCCATCGGCCTATGCAGTTGCCCATTGACAATTCTGTGGCTGCTGCTGGCATCTGGAGGAACATCCTGATGGGCTCGAGGGCGGAGAGAAGCCTGGATTTGGAGAGGTTGAGGGATTTGATCAACACGGAGGTGAAGAATTTGAAGCAGAGGAAGCATTTGGGCAAGTTAACTGTCAGCGCCCCGCGGGCTGTTTGGGATGAGAGCCACCAGAGGTAGTGCGGTGAGGGATTGTTTTGTGGGTTCTGTTTCTTGTTGTTGTTGTTTTCGTTTTGACATTGTCTATTCACCTTACGTTTTCCTTCTGAATTATTTTTGCGATATCTGTTTTCTTCCTCATCCGTTCTATACATCATCATAGAAGCACAAACCTATCTTCTTGTTTATATTTTTCTCCTCATTTCGCTCTTTCGCTCTCGCTCTCTCCTCTTATCCTCGTGGAATGCTCAGTGTACTCAAAAAATGTGTATGTACTAGGTCAATGTGTATAAGGTAGTGTAGTAGTATGTAAGTAAATAGGTTGGCTATTTTTACGCTGGGTTCCGCTACAGGATGTGTAGACGTCGTGTTGTAGAGGTCGATTTTTCATCTGCCCTTTGCTTCGCATCTCGTTTATTTCTCTTTTTTGGTTATGATACATCTTCTCGATAAAGAGAGTAACGATTTTTTACGAATGGATGACGACTGGTTTGACTGTCTGACTTGGTTGGGTTTGGTCCTTCCATTGGGGATTTCGGAACCGAGACATGGGAAAGTTAATCCATCCTTGGACCCTGCTTGATAGGACCGTCGTCGTCCAGCATACGGTGTTTGGTCGTTCCGTTTTGTGGTCTCTAGTAACCAACCCATTCGCTCAAAAAAAGAAAAAAGTAGACAAATCAACGAAACTCACGGAGAGAGCCCAAGGGTGTGATTCCAATGATACATCTTGACATCTCGGCGATTCTTTGGCATATTCAGATTCCTAAATTCCTTGCAAGATGGCTGCCAGATCGTTCATCGAATTTTGTGGAATTTGATTGTTGTGCGATGCACTGAAATTGGGGGAGGTAGTTTTGGCGTTATTCTGGGACTTCAAAAGCTAGCAATTCCGTTAGACCTCGCACAGGTTGATAAAGATAGAAAGTGCCAGAGCTAACCGAAGATTCGTGAATCAACGTGGACTGCTTGTCCAGGATGTCGAGGAGTTGCTCATTGTTCGCCTTGGCCTTGATATTCTTCTTCTTGAACGCGGTTTTCGCAGAACTCTGGCGTTTCTGAGCGTTTTTCGAGGACTTTGCTTTTGACATGGACATGTATCTTCCCCAAGTGGGCTCTGAATGCAGAAAGCAGAACAGGAGAAACCAGACCTTTATTGTGCTTATTACGTCAGCATTTAGTCCATGTTGACCGTAAACCGCGTCTGTTCAGGTATTCTCCGCTTCAGCCTTTGATCACGACCACCACGACTACGACCATTTTGCTCTATACCTTCGGTTTTACGACTTACGAGTGCATGAACTAAAAGAAGTCTCAAAGTAATGGCAGATTCGCAGAGCCTTAAGGTTACAATGTTGGGGGCGGGCCAGGAAGTAGGACGGTCATGTTGTCTGTTGCAATACCGAGGAAAGACCATTGTATGTGACACTGGAGTACATCCTGCATATAGTGGGATGGCATCCCTGCCCTTTATCGATGATCTGGACTGGAGTACGGTTGACTGTATACTTGTTACCCAGTGAGTACCTCGTTTGTTCGTGGTTATACGCTCTGCTCTGACTCCGAGGTAGTTTTCATTTGGACCATGCTGCAGCTCTCACTTATATCACGGAAAAGGTGGAGCAAACTTGTCTTGCTCTGGTTTTGTTAGCTAAATGTGCTCTCTCAGACCAACTTTCGCGATGGAAAGGGCAAGGTGTACATGACCCATCCAACAAAAGCCGTACACAAATTCATGATGCAGGACTTTTCTCGGATGAGGTATGTGTTTCTGCCTTTTGTTGGACTTGATTTGATAACATCTTCAGCTCCTCGACCTCCGACGCGCTCTTTTCGCCATTAGACATGCAAATGTCGCTTGCCTCCATCATCCCTGTATCCGCCCACCAACTTATTAACGTCTGCCCTGGTATAAGCTTCACTCCATATCACGCCGGCCACGTACTTGGCGCCTGCATGTTCCTTATCGACATTGCTGGTCTCAAAATTCTGTACACTGGCGATTACTCTAGAGAAGAAGATCGCCACCTGGTCAAGGCCGAACTCCCGCCAATACGCCCCGACGTTCTCATTGTAGAGAGTACTTACGGTGTACATACTCTGGAAGGACGAGAAGAAAAAGAAGCTCGGTTTACTTCTCTGGTGCATTCCATCATTAGGCGAGGAGGCCATGTTCTGCTACCTGCGTTTGCTCTTGGTCGCGCTCAGGAATTGCTGCTCATTCTGGACGATTACTGGAAAAAGCACCCGGACCTGCATAACGTCCCGATTTACTATGCCTCAAGTCTTGCTCGAAAGTGTATGGCTGTCTACCAGACCTACATTCACACCATGAACGCCAACATTCGAACGAGATTCGCGAAACGCGACAACCCTTTCGTTTTCAAGTATGTATCTCGCCTCATAATAAAGCATACCCTCTCAAGCTCTCTCATAGACATATTTCAAACGTACCGCACGCGCGAGGTTGGGAAAAGAAAATCGCAGAAGGACCGCCATGTATTGTTTTGGCCAGTCCTGGTTTCATGCAAGTCGGCCCTAGTCGAGAATTGTTCGAGCTATGGGCACCAGATGCGCGCAATGGCCTCATTATTACCGGGTACTCAATCGAAGGAACCCTCGCAAGGGTGAGTCATGGTTTGAATTTCGGGCAGGTTATCTACTCTTCATATCTGCTGTATCTACACTCTACTGCAATGGATATTTTGTTTCGCAAATTGCCGGTCTGATGAACATGAGCTCAACTGCTTTTCACTCCTCATAGGACATTATGACCGAACCAGAAGACTTCATTGGGCTGAAAGGAAACACCATCCCGAGGAAGATATCCGTTGATTATATCTCGTTCAGCGCTCATGTGGATTATGCGCAGAATTCTGAATTCATTCAGGCTGTAAGGGCGCAGCACGTCGTGAGTCTCCATTCCACGCAGCCTTGGAATGTACCCATTAACTTGCTTTACAGGTTTTGGTCCATGGAGAACAGAACACGATGGGCCGCCTACGCGCCGCCATGGCATCCAAATTCAAGGAGAAGGATGAAGATGTGAAGATTCATACTCCCCGTAACCTAGAGACTCTGGAGCTCTCCTTCCGAGGTGAACGAGTTGCCAAGGTGAAGTCTATCGCATTGTGGTTATTTTTTATATTGCTGCTGACTTGAGATATTTTTCACTGACAGGCTATCGGTACCCTGGCTGATAAGTCCCCGCAGTCGAATGACGTCCTTTCTGGACTTTTGGTAGCCAAGGACTACTCGTATACGTTGCTTGACCCAAGGGATTTAAGAGACTTTACGGGTCTGTCGACATGTATTGTGACGCAGAGGCAGAAGATTGTGCTGGGTGTGCGCTGGGATTTAGTTAGATGGCATTTGGAGGGGATGTATGGGAAGGTGGAGGAAGGTCTGGATAAGGATGGCGTCCCTACTATGAGGGTACGTTACGTTATTTGGCGCTCGGGTATGGAGGGTTGTTGCTGATCATATCCGTTTGCTTATAGGTTATGGGGGTCCTTGATGTGAAGCATACTCAAGAACACGAGTTGACGCTAGAATGGGACTCTAGTGCTAGCAACGATATGATTGCAGACTCCACTTTGGCTTTGATTAATGGGATTGATACGAGCCTTGCCTCGGTGAAATGTATGTTCTGTTCGGTTGTCTTTGAGTGGCTCAGTTGCCGCCGTTCTGATTCAAATTTTACGCTTTCATTCATTCGTCTAATCTCGGGGAAGCCTAATCTGACCTACGCTTCTTCTAGTGACATCTAACAACCATTCGCACTCGCACTCTCATGACCATGACCAAGAGCATAACCACAAGCACCCTCATGCCGACCTCGAAGGCGAGTCGTCATCTGTTTCGCGAATTCAGCGGCTTGCCATGTTCCTCGAAGCCCATTTCGGGGAGGTAGAGCTGCACATGCCGGACGAGGGAGAAGACGAGGAACCTGAAGAAGAGGAAGAACAGGAAGAACGCGAACCCGCGCTGCTTGTCCGACTAGATGAGGCGTTTGCCCAGATTAACCTCCTATCTCTGGTGCGTTCCCACTTTGCAATAATCTTTTAATTGCTCGATGGCGTCGGAATTCGGCGAGCTCCGGTATCCAAACCCATGCCCGTTCTCTGCCATGTTGTCATTCCACCATCTCTTTATGAACACCCGGAGAAACGGCTATTAACTTTGTTTCACTTCCTTTTTCAATTAGACTGTTACGAGCCCGAACGAGGTGTTGCGCAAGCGTGTCGAAGCCGTACTCGATATGGCGTTGACAACTGTCAGTTCGTTAACGGAATCGTTTACCTCTGGGATACCGGTTGGCAGTGAAGATGCCGTAGGGCAGTCGATCAAGGAGTCAAAGGGACTTTCATCTGCGGATTCGGGGGAGCCAACCTCGAAAAAGGGTGACGTCGGAAGCGGTTGGGATGGGGAACAGGATGGAGACGAGGCGGCGGTTGTTGCGGGAGACAAGGATGGAACATCTGATACGAAGATGCGGGATGGCGATTCTGAAGCTGCCGGTGCGGATGAGAAGAGCGCTGATATTGAGGTTGAGCCCACGCCGTCCTCTTAAACTACTTTCCGAGATTGTTTGTAGTATTCGGGCTAGGGCTGCTTTGGTAGAATCTTTCCTGTGATACTGATACTGATCCATGTAATAGTGAAGTAGAGTAATGGTACATAAAAATGCAAGGAAGTGAATAAGATAAGTGCAGATAAGGGTGAATGTGGCGTGAACGGTCTATGGAGCGAAGGGGCAAAGCTTGTAGTGATAGTACAGAATGATGGTGTCTTACATGTAGAAAGCGAGGGTGCGTATTCTGAGAAATGATAAAAGTCCGGAGAGAGACTGGGTCTCGAAAGCAGTGTGTCCTTTGCGGAGAGAATGTGGCGGTAGTAGTATGTCATATCGGTTCTGCCTTGGTGATGCTGTAACAGGGTATATTAAACAAGGAAGATCTTGGGGGAAATTTGCACGTGGGACATACCTCCACTTTGAAGCGTTCAGTGTTATATTCCACCTCCACTTTGCTTGATATTTTGCGCGTCTTTGTTCCTTGTACAAGAGGATTGCAAACGCAACCTTGATGGCAGTTTGCAGCAACGCTGTTGCGCATGCTGAAATGAGGATTGGCTTGTGGTAAGGGACGACTCCTTGTGGGACGTCGAAGCTTCTCATGGTTATGAGGGTTGTGAACGTGAGGGCGATAGCGAGGACGGCTGTCCATACGACGGTGAGAGCGAATGCGCCACCGACAGTGAATATCGAGTAGAATCGCGTCGTGCGTCCGGGATCCTGGGTGATAAATGTAACGAGCGATAGGCAGACCGTGTTGGCCACGAATGCGCCTGGAATGATCCACATTGCAGGCGTTATAGGGAGGACCAAAGCCCCAAGAACGAGAACGACTGTCGAAGTCAGAAAGGAAAGACTGGCGAGGACAGTGAGTGGACGGGTGAGCGTGTTCATGACATTCGTAGCAGTCTCCTGCTGGGTCAGGTAGAAAAGGGAAGGATGGGAGGCGCCGGAAGAATGCGATCTTACAGTGTTCATATAGGGATGGACATCAGGGCAACAAAAGAGACGTAAAGTGGCTTTAATATCACAGATCATGGCAGCGCGGGCGGATGCACAGTATTGATCAGGCGATTCCGAAGTCTCCTCGATGGCTCCGATGGGAACATTGACCAGATTAGTCCATCTGTTGGTGTAGAAGCACTGTTGGTGTTGCCTTGTTACCTTGATGTTGAGGCGATTCCGTTGAGATCGCGGTTCTCCTATTCGATTATGTTGTGGGGAGAAGCGCTGACTATCAGATGAAGAAAGGTCAAAATGCAAACATGAGTCTTTCCAATGATCGATTGCCTTGTATCCAGCTGTGTATGTATATACTGTGTAGCACGCACCCATCAGAAAGTATAACGACCTTTTGTTACCACAAAGCCAGCGAAGAAGACCATACTGTGAGAGAACTCATGTTCGTGTGTATGTGCCCGCTTGTCCACTACTCGTCGTCGTCACTATCGAACTCGACTTTTTGATATTTGCGGGCTTTTTTATTAGGATTTGCTAGCGATGCGCCTTTATGTGGTCGGATAACGGGAACTGGCTCTGCATGATAGCGTTAAGCGGCAGCATGGAGCGAAGAGGTGAGGGACTAACTTTCCGCGGGTGATGGACGCTTCTTCTGCTTCTCAGCTTCTGATATAGACGACTGTTCCCTGGCTTTCGACGAAATACGAGAAGTCGATGCAACTTCGTTTCTTGCAGTCTGTTGCTGTACTGACTGCTCCGCTGTCCTTGTGGAAGATGAATTTTCTTTGCTCGATACAATACCCTTAGATACACCTGCCACAACCCTGGTCAAGAAAAGTACACGGTTAAACGAAACACACTCTACCCGTTTCTGTGGTCCGTGTCCTGGATGCAGACCCCGCGGGGGTGATAGAAGTAGAAAGAGCTGGATAGGCGACGGAGCTGCCATGCAGCCGGCATTTTCGAGATTGCGCTTGGAGGGCGATCTGGATAGTATGTCGAAAATCAGGTAATGCTCATATACCATGCAGGGATAGAATATCAGAACTCACATCCAAGAAGATTGTTGTAGCAAAATCTGCGGCTTCTGCAGGCGCTAGTTCAGTCAGTTCGACGTGTGTTGGTCTTTGTGCTCCTGGTCCAATCGTGAACTGTTGGCAAAGAATCAAGATGAACACCTCGGCGCTGTTGTGGAGAACCCACCCTTAGCTTCTTTTCAGGTGTAGGATTGACGTTGCCAATATATAGCTCTCCTTCTATGAACAGCTCAGCAATGCTATCCGCGTATTTCTCCAAGAGGCTATCTTGTGCGCTTTTTCCCTTAAATCGAAGGTATCCCCGATTTGCTGCTATCCAACATGTCATAATTGACTCGGACGGACCAGGGTTTGGTGAACATTGGCTTCAGTCCAGATACCCTTCCACCAGCGCCCCTGCGAGCCAGATAAACCCAAATGAATTGTCCAGTTATCGTCGGAAACGCTCGAAAGTACGACGAAACGATATGCACTCTGGTAAATCACTTGGATGAGTTCATCGAGGGCCCCAAAGTTTGAGAACACGTCGGTTGACATCGGTTGACGATGACGGTTTCAGAACAAGAGAGTGGACGAAAAAATTAATCACCAATGGTGTGGTAGAAGTTGCTATTAACGGTGGCGCTGACATTGGGGGACCTTGTCCGTAATGTGGTCCGTGCGCATCAGATGACTATTGATCGATGCTGCAAAGCCAAAGAAACTCACATTCCTCAAATTGAACCTACACCCAGAGACTGGTATTTGGTCTGGTCACTTTTGTGCTCTACTACGGATGCAAAGGCACTGCCAGGCCAGCACAACCATTCTGGCAATCAACGCTATGGCAACGTCTGAGAGAGTTCTCACTGGCCCAGGCGCCAGGACTCACCTGGCAGTGCGCCCCAGACTTGAAGTCCTTGACTAGTAGAATCAAGTTTCTCGTACTACAAGCCGTCATGTTCAAAAATCGAGGGTTCAACATAGCAGCTGGTAAAAGCGGAACAAAGTGAGGCTTTCGAATAAATCAACCAAAGACAGAGGCTGGAGATGTGTTTTATGGTGTCTCGGGATTACGTGTATCTTGCGGGCTCGGACGCTCGTTCAGCATATATAGGCTCGCAGCTCTTGCTTGAGATATTTCGAACAAAGTGAGAATCGAGAATCTAAAAAACAAAAATTGGCGCCCAGTGTAAGTGTTTATTGGGTAAGGGTTGAACGTTGAACGTTGGGCAGGCAAGCTGCACCTTGTCGGTACTATGACTCGAAAATGTGTCCAGCCTGCGATCGCTGATCGATGCCCAACGTCAACGGTCGGAGTCAATCACGGTCAACTATATAATCACGACTCTTCAACAACTCTTGACAAGTAACCACATTGACAATGGTACCTCAGACACGCATGAAGCGCAAACAGTCACCAACGCTTCCGCCAACTGTATCTGTCTCCAAAAGGGCACGCCACGATATTTATTTTGTTCTCTGTGGGGACTCCTCAGTGAATGACAATAAATACGCGTTCGCGGGATGCCCTGAAACGTATGAGGTGTGAATTCGATCACCTCAAATTTAGCTCACTCAATCTAAACAACCGCTCAGAACGCAATAGGCATTGCAGTGGAAACCTTAGGGCGGTATATGAGCAACCCAAGTCCCGAAACAATCGTTTTGCGCGTCTCTCATGAAACAAAAAGCGGACAAATGGTGTGGGCGGACATTCGACCTCAAGATTGGCAGACTGTATCCCAGCTATGCCAGGAAATTGGAGTTTTTCGAGTGGAAAGGCTCCGGGATCTTCGACAAGTTGTTGGTTCAGCCTCGAAAAGGGAGATATCTGACGGCCTCGGCAACACAGTTCCTGCCATTGATGTCGACACGACGGCGGACTCTCAACCAGAAGCACCAGTCGTTAGAATGTTCATGATGAATGGGCCTATTTCACGGAGGGCTCTCATTCCTGTTCCAAAAACATACGAGGTACTTCTTGAGCTTCTCTCTTCTCGTGATATACTAACTCTCAGCAATTTCAGGCAGCGCAAGTCGCAGTTTTCAATCAATTCAAACAGTATTTGCCTGCGGGCACTCCTCCCGCGCACCTCTCTTTGCGGCCAGCAACATCAGAAAATTCAGAGGACTGTGCGGAGGTGTCATCGGAGAATTGGAAAATCATATTCCCATTGTCAAAGCTCATTGTCATTCTCAACGAAGGTGGTCCTGAGGGCCTAGGGAGACTATTCGCCATCCAAGCACGGTACCCTTCTTGTAATGGGATTCAATGGCGCCCCATCTGCCTTCACCCAATGCCATTGGCTGGTCTAGAAAAAACGGATCTTATCCAACAGCCCTCAACCTATCAGGTGAGGGAAAGCTATTATTTACTAAACTCATTTAGTAAGACGTTAATATTGACCTACTATAGCATGCGGTCGCCTCAATCCTAACCATCATTGACAACAATCCTATCAGGAAGCAAACTTTACTGAAAGAGTTATACAAAACAAAGGACCAAGACATGAAGCACGCCCTCGATAAGCCATTCCAGCTTGCAGAACCGCTCAAAATCAAGTTTTACACATTCTCTGGCCCGACAGTAAAGAACCTTGTGAATCGGGATCCCATGTGTGGAAACTGGTTTGATCTCAATGCAACAGACGAAGCTTTCAAGATCCCTGAAAATGCGTATGACAATCAGTCAGAATGGAAGAAATATATGCCTCCCGCAGGGCATGTCATTGGGTACTCTTTTAGTGCATAGCTATAGTATCAGGGCATGAGATCAGGAGCATATTCAACGGTTATCCCAGTTCAATCCCAAGTCTACATTTCCTTTGTTTCATCATGTACTATTATCAATGCCAAATCTTGTCAGAGACCTCTTTTCGTCAGCATATATGCCCTCGGGACTTGGGTGTGGCGGGTCAGAGCCATACGACGCGACGCAGATCCCACCTAGTAAGGATACTCATAGTTCAAGTGTTCAGGCCCAGTGAAAACGCCGAATGCAGATATTTGCAAAGTAGACAATCTTAACGCATATCCACGCATTCATATGCTAATTGTATATTTACCTGATATAGCACTGTCAGTTGCGGCTTCCTTGAATTTCAACCAGCTGCATCTAAACGCAAACAAGGAATCCGAGTGTACCATCAAACTAATCTTGGGTCAAGATTAGTTTCTCACAATCACCCACAGCCGCGCCGCATCGAGGAGGGCTGTTGGGCGTTGTAACCTTTCTCTAATGCTCTTTAATGTCACATTGTCTAAGTTCTTGATTAACCTGGCTGTGAAATTCCTGACATGGGGCGACATCGCAAAGCTGGAAATCAGGCTCCTGAGCCGCAGGAGCGGTGCTACTGCTCTCGTTGTCACGGTACATTGAGGAGCAAGCGTACTGTCAGGAACCACCAGAAAGAGCAACAACGCCTGGCCAAAGGACCGGGTATTCACACAAACTCTGTTGCAAGCATGAAACGAAAGCCAGGAGAGAATGTCGAGGAGGATGGATTGCAGTGGGGGAACTCGAAACGGATACGCGGGTCCATGGTATGTGGAACCATATGTGCACATGTCTGTGTCCTCTTACATATTCATATCTTCAGATATCTACTTCTCCTATGGAGTCTGGACGCTCTAGTCCCTGCCCCCATGAATCCGACGAGTCTGGGAGCTCCAGAGCATCCCTGCTGAGATCAGGATTTGGTGGCACTGTCAATTCAGGTGCTCATGGGTCTGAAACTGTAACAGCCTCATCCAACGAATGTCAAGGAAGCCGGGAACACACACAATCTAGTGGATCCAGTGATGCTCAAGGACCGGAGAGTGGTACCCAGCGCACTGATAGAGCTACAGCTACACCAGGTACTAACGGTGCAGGTCAGGGTGGTCTGGACAGCGCAAACGAGGACAGTGAGGACAGTATTGATGCTAGAGGCCCCTGGGAGAGTGGTATGGATGGTCGGCAGGGAGAGGGTGAATATGACGCAACCAAGGAATGCAGTTCTACGGAACAGCAGGCGGCGACACCAGGGCAGGATACTAACCAAAGGGTTGACAGTCCTGGTGATGGCCAAACCTTCCGTGGACCTGGCGAACAGGATGCATCGACAGATGATA
>ML210348.1:8944-54419 GCA_004369085.1 Coprinopsis marcescibilis
ATCGGCACCGACATAAGAATCGCAAATAACATACAGCTTGAGCTTGTGGCTTCCCTTGGGCAAGGTTTAACCTTGAGGTTTTTGTTGACCGTGACTTTCTTGATGATGAGTAGTTGGCGAGTGTTAGGGTCCCCAACAACGAGCCACCAGTTGGCCATTTTCTTGAGTGGGTAGTAGGGGGCGATGACGACGGGATCTGAAGGCTCTTCGTCTTCCTCGTCGTCGGCGTCCCGAGAAAGCGCAACTTGGAGGTAGATTGGAGCACCAGCGGTGTAGTCGCCCTTGGCCAGTTGGTGATTCACGTCCAAAGTAGGATCGACTTGACGCATGTGGCCACGTCACGCCTACGGCAACATACTCATCACTTGAAGGCGAAGATTGTATACGAAAAGGAACGCACATTTGGGCAGGGTTCATCTGCAACAGTTTATTTCTGGTGTCATCTTCAAGCTCCATGATGTCATACACCGAGTTGACGCCAGCATCCTTGCAACGTTTGATGGCCTGCAAGCATTGGTAAGCAAACCATCAGCGAGATATACCTAGCGAAAAACATACCTCAGATTCGAAGTGAGGGATCTGCTTGAGCGGCGAATCAGTCTCCCACATGCCCTGCACACACATCTGCGATACATCCACAGCACACAGCGCATTGAGCCACGCGTTGGACGACATAACGTCGACGCAGGCTGACAGAAGGTTGAGGACCTTTTCGAGTACGAGGGCCTGGTCTGCGGCAAGATCGGGTGGAAGGTGCGGACGAGAGAAGTGGGCTTGCAGCAACAGGAAAGTCTTGAAAATAAGGAGCCTCGAAGTTGGGGGTGTCGATCTTGACGGGGACGCGGTCGTAGATACACTCGAAGAGAGTGTCTTCGTGACGACGAATGGGGATCGTCTCGAACTCTGCAGAGGAGGAAACGACCTCGAGGAGACCCTTGAGCTTCGTTCGCTCTTTGAGAGAGAGGGTGTACACCTCCACAGTCACATCTGTCGGGAGCGTTATCCAAGTGGACGATTCTCAGAACGAAGGGTATGCACAAGAGATGTTGTAATAAGCTGCGATCATGCCCAGGTTCAATGGTGAAACGTCCATGTCCTCCTCTGTGTACTTATTAGCTTGGACCGTCATGAGGCAAGGAGATAAATCGTACCTATCGCGATACACTTTAAGTTGACGAGGTCGCTCAGGGTGTTCTCGACCAACTCGGAAAGGTCGTCAGACAGGTGTTGATGGCTGACATTGTGGAGGTTATAGTAGTTAGGGTTCTGGGTCATCCTTCGGTAAAAGTAGGTCCAAGTTAGGAGATCCTGAAGATACATCATTAGCCCTTGAATCATTTCATGAGAGACGATCTGAACTCACCATGGCATCCTGCTTGTTCTCAATGGTCTTCACTGCGACTTCGGCAAGGAAGTAATCGTGCAGCATGTGTGTGGGTAGGTGCGACTCGATGGGAAGACCTTCACCCAGGAACTTCTTATAAAAGTCCTTCCTTGTCTGCTGGCACATCAATACGCATCGACTTCGCTCATCCTGCAATGGTCGACAAGCCCGACCCATCATCTGCAGAACATCCATGACAGGATAATCAACATATCGATGTTCCTTTCCTTCGTAATATTGGACGCCCATGATGATGACCATGTAGCTTGCGACTGGAAGACTCCAGGCGGTGTCCTATATTAAGGGTTAGTGGGACTCGTACGATGTGAACCTGCAACTGTACTAACTTTGGAAGCAACCAGAACCTGAATTGCGCCCGACTCAAACAGTCTCTGCACAATGCGCTTGTCCTGTTTCGACAACGCTTCATGATAATAACCGATACCGTGGCTCAACACCTCTGCCAAGCCTTTATCGCTGACGTGGTCCAAGTGGGGTTGCAGATCCGCCAACTCAATGTTCAGGAATCGGTCCGGCTGGTCGTCCGCAGCACAATGAGTAAGGATGTCGTCTACAGTCATGCGGCATTGTCGACGCGATGGCACGAAGACAGTGACCGGCTTTGTGGGGGCGTATTCACAAATGGCGAGATAGGCAGGTTTGGACATGGATATCATCAACGACGGGAAGTGAGGGATTTGGAATGACTGGAGATGAATGTCCATGTCGAGTGGTCGGGCACTGTGAATGCAGTCGTCAGTCAGATGCTTTCGGCAAGAAACTATGAGCATACCTTGGGGAGAAGTTGAAGATCGCATGCGATGGCGCACCCATCCACTCTCCCAAATCGCGGGCATTGGCCAACGAGACACTGCAAGCCACAATACGGGTCTTGATATCAGTCTGAGCTGACACGTATCTCGTTCTTGAGATCACAACCTCATACGTAGGCCCAACCTCTCCTCCCACCAGCTGAATCTCGTCCGCAATGAGCAACCCCAGAGTTTGCACATTCTTGCGTTGGCGCCAACGTCTCGAAATAACATCCCACTAGAAAAGAGTACCAATTAGCTTTGACTGACCCGGGACTCGGGAAGAAGGGATATAACATACCTGAGTCGGTGTGCAAACAATAACATCGCCCTTCTCCAGCAACCTCAGATCCGCACTAGTCTCACCCGTCAGGCTCACAATCTCCTTCCCACCCTGTACCTTGGAGAATTTGGCCTGCCACTCCTGGACACGCAAATCCACCATATCCTGGTAAGGCTCGATGCACACCGCCCTCTTAGCCTCCTTCTTGCTCCACAACCTCAGTAACGCGAACTCGGCACAGATAGTCTTGCCGCTTCCGGTTGGCGCACCGATGAAGACGTTGTCGTCGGTTGTATACAGAGCCTGGAAGACTTGAGTCTGGATTTTGTTGAAGGTCTGAATGGTTGAGGAATATAATGCTTCAAACTCCTTGTTGTGCAAAGCAGTGAGAGGGAGGGGTTGGAGGTCAAGAAGAGGTGTGGGTGCAGGGAATTTGTCAGGAAGGATGAGATGCTTGAAGGAAATGGGAAGCCGCGTCTCAGCATGGAGCCAGCGATCAGAGATAACGGAGATGTAGTAGTTTGGTGGAACTGGCTCGAACATTGGGACGGTAAGGGTAACACTGTGCTCGTCGGTTGCATACCGCTGGCGAAGGGTGAACATGTCGTGGAACAGGATAACCTCACCATCCACATCTTCGACCATGATGTGGAAGGCTTCGGCACCGCCGTGCACCTCTGGATCCCATTGGAAGTCGGGGACGATGGACAGGTCAACGCGCAGCAACGAACGAGTGATGGGTTGAACCTGTGCTTGAAGTCTGCGATGAAACAATTAAGATCGATTAAAAGAGTGTGTATCCGAAAACGAACGTACTGAAGCTTGGGGAACTGATGCACAAGCCTGTGGACCCGTCGACCTTCCTTCGGCAATCCAAGCAGTTCGCCGATTTCAGGGGGGCTCAAATCGAAGTATCGATACCAAGGCTATAGGCAATCCACGTCAGCCACCGAGATTTGCCCTCAAAAACCCCAACAAAAACTTACGAATTGTTTACTCTCCGCCTTCCTCACAATCTCCCCGGGAACCTTGGGGAACTGTCTCAGCGGGGTCATCGATCCCCACATCTTCTTCTCCACCATTTTGCACATATCCAGTGCAGCCTTCGCGGGTGCAGCCCATCCACGCTTTAAGCAAATCTCGAAGATGGCTCGCAGAATTCTGTTGTTCATAAAAGGAAATCAAGCAAATAACAGCAAATAAGTTTCTCGACAGGGGGGAACAAGATAAAAACGTACCGGCCGGCGGATTGTTGGATGAAGACCATATCAGCGACGAGGACAAATCCGTCAAGCTTTAGTCCAGAGATGAAGGCTTGAAGTAGGACGTTAATCTTGGCAGCAGGTTCGTCGACGCTCTCTTTCACCGGAATGGGCACACGGTCCAAAAGCTTTGCCAGTTCCAGCTTTTCCTCTTGACGAACCTGGCAAGCTTCGTCAGTGAACCAGAGAGAGTATTGAACGTATGCATTACTCACCGGTAGCAGTTTGAACTCGTTCGAAAGAGCGAACACCCTGAAGAGTTCGATCATGGACATTGTTGACCGCAAATGCTGGTTGTACACCATCATCGAATTGTAAGTCACATAGTAATGCGACGCGATCCTTCCGAGTTCAGTGCTCTGGAACTTTCCGCTGGCCCTTTCGTACTTCAGAAGCTGGCACTTCTCCAGAAGCACAGCGGCCGAATGGACGATATCGGCCCGCTTCTGCACCAGCCCGCTGTCGTCCTCCATGTAGTCCGCACCGACACCGTACAGTGCTGGGTCCTTGAGCATACGGACGTAGCTAGAAAGAGGGATCAGCGTCAAGAATGAATCGAAAATGAAGAGGAATACTCACTAGTAGGTGTACCCCAGCCACTGAACAGCTTCATCCCTATTCCTAATCGTCCCAAGCACAATCTCCGCATTCAAGTTATCCGCCAATTTCGACACAAACTGACTCTCGATCGGGAGCTGCTGGTTAAGCAAGCTCAGATAGTACTGCATCTCCGCGTGATTCGTGATAATCACACCTTCTCCAAAGGTGTCGAATTGCGGACGACCAGCACGACCGAGCATCTGGAGGACATCCTGCGACGATAGCTCCACCCATCGTCCCTTCTCGGGGTTGTAGATCTGTGTGCCCTTGATGATGACGGTATGTGCGGGTAGATTGACACCCCATGCAAGCGTAGCGGTACACACAAGCACCTGGATGTGCCCTTCGCTGAAGAGCTCCTCGACGGTTGTACGGTCGGCACGGTTCATACCGGCGTGATGGATTGCGAATCCAAAGGGAAGCAAATCCTTGAGATTTCCGTCCTTGACAGTTTCCACCTCCTGGAGCAGAATTTCGCGGGTTGCACCTTCAGGCTTGACGAACTTGGTGATCTCGTCCTTGTCCACGGCCATGTCCCGCAGAAACTTGGCCGTCTTGGCCGTTTCCTTCCGCGAGTGCACGAAGACGAGTGTCTGATTCTTGCCCGCCTGCTCCAACACCTTCTCGTAACACACCTCGTTCATGACCTGGTATCGCTTGATCGCCTTCTTCTCTGTGATGCCGATGAATGTTTGCTGGAGGCCGCAAGGTCGGTATGAGCTGTCGAAGTAGAAGAGACCCTTCTTCTCGTCGACGCGAAGGAAAGTCGCAACGTCGTGGTAGTTGGGCAATGTCGCCGACAACCCAACCAGCCGCACGTACTCGTTGGTCTGTTCCATCCTCCTGATCGTTCGTGCAATGATACTCTCCACGACAGGCCCACGCTCATCGTGCAACAAGTGGATTTCATCGACGATGATGAGGCGAACAAGGTTGGTATAGCTGGTGTCCGTGCTCTTGCGCGTGATGACGTCCCATTTCTCTGGGGTTGCGACGATAATCTGAGTTTCAGCGATCTGCTGCTTGTTCATTTGCGAGTCACCGGTGAGTTCCCCAACTTTGATGCCATATGGTTTGAGACGGTGTGAGAAATTCCCGACCATCTCGGCGACAAGAGCTTTCATGGGCGCGATGTAGACGATTTTGAAAGCATCCAGGTCATATGTGTCGTCGTCCCGGCGGTGCTTGGCGAGTTCGTTGAGGATGGTTAGCATGGCGACGTTGGTCTGAATCCATTGTCAGTCGATAGATAATTTAAGATGGCATAAACGCACCTTTCCAGCACCCGTTGGGGCACATAGTAAGATTGGCTCGTCAGTGCCAAATGCGACGGGGTACAGTTTGCTCTGGATCCTGTTGAGGTTGCGGACGTTGGAACCAAAAGCCCTGCGAGCCCACGCAGGCAAAGCGTCGATGGTTACGAGTTCGTTCTCCGCGAGGGGCTTCGGTTTGGCGAAAGGGACGTGGATCTCCTCGAATCCCTTCCTAGAACGTTTGAAAGAGCCGTCAGGAAGCTTGACCTTCTTGTTCGACATCAGATGGCCTCCTTGGCTGAACACCATGCTCTCGAGATCAATCGTCCGCTTTGGTTGTACCGTCGAACCTGGAGCAATGTTGGCAGTTTTGGGAATGGCTCCCGGCTCGTCGACATCCATAGCATCAGAACCTTTGGCCTTGGACTGCCTATCTCCTGCCAGCTCACGCAAAATCCAGCCCACTCCCTTCTCCCGCATGGCAACCTCGACGTTGACGCGTTCGTCCGCGTCGCTCCGCATGAGCTTTGTACACCAGACGATTACGTCGCGGTTCTTGATGAGCTTGGAGATGATGTGGAAGCTCTGGTAATCGAAAAGCTCCATAAGCTGGTTCTCGGCGTCGCGTGCGCTGGATTCTGAACCAAGGATGCTGAGTATGGATGCTGCTTTGTCGGCAGCGGTGACCGGGTCAGGATAAACTTCTGAGACCTGACGTTGGACCCAGAAGCCGTCGACGGAATGTGGGGAGACCGTATCTTTGTCGGCCTTGGATTTTTTGTCGCGACTGGACTCGCCGCCAATGACGAGCTCCTCGTCGCCACCGTCGACGCCATCCATAGCGACCTGCTCTTCCTCCTTCTCCTCGTCCTCGTCGTCATCATCCGAGCCCTCGTTGACCTCGTAGCCCTCCTCGTCGTCTTCCTCCTGCTCCTCGTCATCGAACACGACTGCGACACCCACGTCGTCATCAATCTCCGCATCCTTCCTCTCCATCTCTGCATCTACCATATTCTCATCCTCTGCGTTGTAATCTGTGATCTTCTTCGACAACCCAAGCAATTGAGAGAACGTCTCGTTCGCCACATGTCCCAAAATATCCTCTACTTCCTTTTTCTTGTCGAAATCCTTCAATGACTCGTTCTTCAACGACTCCAAAACCGTGTCGGCCGCGCTGCGAACGATGTCCTGGGCCTGGTCACCCAATGCAGAATGCACCAAGGCCAACATAAGTTGGTAAACCTCGCGTGTCTCCGCCGTGCGCGGCCGATACGTCAACCCCTCCACGTCCTGCGTCGCCTCGATAATGTCTGAATAACCAAATCCTCCCAACTCTGCTTTGCGTTTGGTAGCCTGTTTCTCAACTGCGTCCTGCTTATCCACGGCCTTTTTCTTCTTCTTGTCGAGGTCCTTGGGTGCCTGGCGCTGGACCCTGGAACCCATGTCCTTGGGGTCAATCTTGCCTGCCAAAGACGTCGGCGCACCATCTGGTTCCTTGTCTCTGCGTGGCAGCACCGACCGGTCGGCGGTCAAAACCAGCGACGAAATAGCGCCATAATTGTAGCCAGACAAGTCTGGCTGGCCTGGTCGTCCAGACATAATAAGGGTAGTAGTGGTGGTAGAGAACGAAACTGGGGAAGGCTGCAAGCCAGGATCAAGTTTCTTGAAGCCGGCCCTAAATACATCCGCATTCCACGTGACCACCTGACGCGCTGTGAATCGAAACATCTTTCGCAGCGGCGCAGCCCTAGGCTTGCTCTCTTCGTCCGAATTGGCCATTGGATGTTCTGAATGGCAAATGCCAATGAACCATTTGGAAATCGATATTCAAATAATGTGGTTATTTTAGTGGGTGAAATTTGAAAGGCCATAATACGCTTCACGGGACTGTTAATTGTACCCCTAATCCTCTCTCTAACGGCCTCGAAATTATGCTGTGGTCAAAAACCGGACAATCCCAAGGTAAGTACCATCCTTTCATACAAAAACCTCGTTTCCGAACCAAACTCCTTGTAGGGAATATCCCAGCCCCGTAACAATTCCTTGTAAATTTGCAGGCAACGGTCTTGTTGTTCGAGAGAGCGGACACCATCGTCAACTACCCATTCTTTGACTGGGGCCAATAGAATAACAGTTGACGACGGAGACCTATACCTCGCCAACGCTCTTTGGAACGCACTATTGGCCGTCAACAGTTGAAGTCGTCGTTTGGCCTCAAGGTCGGTTTCGGATGTGAGTTGGGAGTACACGACTGGGTCAACAGCTGACCTGTCGCACAGGATGACACCGAAAGTTGTTGATTTCTCTTCACGTTTCAAATGTTCTTCCAGTATGTCTATTTGCATCTGGACATGTCCGACGTCGTTGCGTGTGTACCCCTTGGCCTTCATTACCTGGCGAGCGACCTCTGTGATGTAGGCTGGTCCTACCAGCCCCAGGCGTCGTGCCAATACATCACAGAGCGTTGTTTTGCCAGTTGACTATCAAATTGCAATTAATAACACGCAACGCAACGATTGCTCTGGAAAACTCACAGAAGGACCTATGATATAGATCGCCTTGGTCATGTTGGGGGTGAAGCATCAACTTCTCATGCAAACAGACCTATTTAAACGTGTTTTCAAGTGCGCATCCCACGCTCCACATCTTTCACCTCTTCACTCACCTTATCGATTTAGCCTTGCTGCGGTGGAACTACACCGGACCTTTCAACGCAGCAGCGCCAAAGGATCAAGATGAAGTGGCCGAAAGCCATCGTGCTCAAGCCCAATCCAAAGCATGACGACGATGACTGGCATTTCACTATTCCCCTGCAATTTGTGGATCAGGGGCTTCGGCAGACAAGAATGCTCAAAATAATCCTTTCGGGTGCCGCGATCACTCTGGATACGGAAAAGATGTCCTCGAACAGGATCCTGAATGCTGACGATGCGACAAAATTCATCCTACTTATGGTTGACAGGTCGTTCCGCTTCCCAGACCACCCACCAAAGATTGCGACGGAGTACCTCAACAGAATGTTCAAAGCAGGTGTCTTCTTGAATAAGGTTCAGTACCGATTCTACCACCATAGTAATAGTCAGCTGGTAAGTAAGATCCGTCTCATCTTATGCCACCCTCTCTGACACATTCTCCTTACAGCGCGGCAGATCGTGCTTTCTCAGGGAGGCCAATACGGATAAAGAACTGGATGACCGAATCTATGATATGGGAGACTTCGGCCGCATTGCCAACGTCGCTAAACGTAAGCTGTTCTAATTTTGAAAACCATCGTGGTGATAAGGTTCTCACACCCATCATCTTGCAGGTGCCAAGCGGATCGGTCTACTGTTTTCCTCTGCGGAAATCGACTTCCAGTTGGACCCAGAGCTCGTCGAGGATATCCCTGACATCGAAGTTGGGAATGAAGTTTTCTCAGATGGGTGCGGGTTGATTTCGCAGTCGCTCGCCATTAAAATCGCCAAAGCCAAAAAGATTCTATTCCGTGGCATGAGATACACGCCTACCGTCATTCAAATCCGGTCAGTCCCCCTGCTATACCATGTCCTAAAGCTAACTCGTCCAATGCTTGAACAGATATCTGGGCTACAAAGGCGTGCTCATGCAACACCCTGACCTTGACACTCGCAATAGCACAAGAGAACAAGGAACGAAAGCTTGCCTCGCACAGTTCCGCAAAAGCATGAAGAAGTTCAAATCCACGGCCGACCATAGCTTCTCCGTCGTCGGCTACTCCAAGCCCTACACGTTCGGGAGGCTCAACAACGACATCATCACCCTCATCTCCAGCCTCGGGGTCTCTACCGAAAAGCTTATCGCCAAACAGCAAGCATACTTTGATTGGATTATTGACGCTATTAAAATAGACACCGATCTTGAAGCCTCACTCGACTTCCTCTCGTGTCTGGACAAGTACGATAAGGCGGAGAAGGTGTTCTTGAGAGAGGGTGTGAGTGATGAGGGAATCTTGAAGGATATTAGGGCGATGCAGTTGGAGGAGCTCAGCAAGCACCATGATAAGCAAACGAACAAATTCAAGACGAGGATGATCATACATAAATCAAGAAGACTTTTTGGGGTGTGTGATCCTTACGGGGTCTTGAAGGAAGGGCAGGTGCATATCAGGATCACTGTTGGGCGGAAGGGACCAGCAACACCTATCCACGGCGATGTTCTGATCGTTCGGAATCCATGCTTACACCCTGGTACGACCTGGCTTCACAGTATCCTTTTATGGTGTTCTAATGTTGGCTCCATGGATTAGGCGATTGTCTGAAGCTTCGTGCTGTAGACCATCCTCAGTTGGGGCACCTCGTGGATTGTGTCGTATTCGCGACTACGGTACGCAAACCGGGTAATAAACCTGCCCCTTCCATGTCAAGTGGGGGCGATTTGGATGGTATGTGGCACGTCATCAGGTATTGCCAATTGGCACCAACCATCCATTTAGGTGACGAATTCTTCGTATGTTGGGACCCTGATCTGGTTCCACCTCATGTATCCGAGGTGCGCTTTCATTGCTTTTTCACCATGCATATGAATTAATGAATACAAGTCCTACGACTACCCTCCAAATAAAGAGCCCAGACCCAAAAATGTGACCAGAGAGGACCTCGCGAACCACTTCGCATCTTACAACTCGTACGTCAAGACCTCCCCTTCATATCATCACTACCAACGTCTAACATCCCAACAGCTCAGGCGTAGCCCGTGTTTCCGCCCTTCACAACAAATGGGCCATAAGCAGTCCCAAAGGGGCACTGTGCGTTGAATGTCAAGAACTCAACGTCCTGCATTCCCAATCCGTCGACGGTGCACCAATCAAGATTCCAGATCGCCTGAAGAACCCTCCAGAGCCCGAGGAACCCTTTATCATCGATCTCCTGCAAAAACACGAAGAGGAGTTCGAAACCACCTTTCGCGCTTCCCCAGCAGTCAACCCGGGTGATCTAGTTTATCTCGACGCAGAACACGCCGAGCGCCACATCGTGCAGCTCTTCAAGAGCAACCAAAATGCTCTATCGGAATATCAACTGTTCGAACTTGCCCTCCGTCTCTCTCGAAAACATAAATTCGACGTGAAGCCGTTTTTGAGCTTGCTGGATCTATCGGCGCTGTCCGCAATGCAGAAGCATACAATTAGCACAACCCTGCACATGGAGAAGGTGGATCATCCCTATTTGTGGAACTCGCTATTCCAGTCGGATATTCTTTCGACGCATGATTTGAGGCTGCGGGGGTTGGATTCATCAATTTCGCTCCAGAAGTTGTATACGTCGAGCGTGCACAGCCAGGTAACATTTTTTGAGTATTTGAGGAGGGCGACCCAGGACTATACGAGGAAGTTGTTGTTGCTCAGGGTATGCATCGTGCTTGGCTTCACAGAGATGACGTGGCTGATCGGTTTTCCGTAGACCGACGATAGGTTCGCAATCGGGATTTTCATGCGGGGCCAGATAGCCTGGGACGAACTCACGGATTCGGAGGTGGATGAGAACGTTGTAGTCGTCTCATTCATGGCCAGATCCTCCTCTACGCCACCTACACGTAAACCATGCGATAGAGGCTACCGCCTGCACTGCAGCTACGGCCGGTTCCAGCTCTACGATCGCAACATTGGGAACACTTTTGTCTTTATTGGAAAAGCTCCGTCAGGACACGAATCGGAAGTCATCACCAGCATTGCTTTGCAAAAACTTTCCAAAACACTTGGAATGGTGAGCTGTTTCGCCCCCCTCCGTTTCACGTCGTCTGATCGATCACCGCTCTAATAGCAACTCGGGCGGCTCTATCGCCAGTCGCTCATTGGTGTAGAGTTGCATGTAGTGTCAAACCACGATCGTATTGCGCAACAGCTGTTCGATTTGTGGTATGATCAGTACGTATCTGTTTTTATCCGCAGTGCGGGACTGATACGGCTTCTTTAGCGTGCCAACCGAAGAGTACATCCCTCGATTCGTTCGAAAGGCAGTGCCATACCACGCCAACGACCTCAAATATGTTGATTGGATCCCACCTGGTCCCTCCCAAGACGAATTCGAGAGCGAAGCGGATCTCATTGCTGCGAGGAGACAGTGGTTGGAACGTACACAGGAGCTAGACCTCATCAAGGGCGTCGTGTATCCCTATCTCCAAGACATGCAGCTTCCGCCTAAGAAAAGCCGTCGACACCACTCGGAGGACACTATCCGCGGTGCTTTGGTCAACGCCAGTCGCACACAATTGGACGCTGTTATGAAGTTTACCATTGACTACCACACCGAGGAAGACACATTTTTGGTGTTCCAATACACTGTCGGACGGGAGCCATTGGATGACGAGTTTGTCGAGATCTGGATCGAACGTTACCCTCCCCTCGTCTTCTCACTGCTCCGAAAGTTTCCCCCAAGTGAAGAACTAGACCTGGCGGAGGAACTTGACGGCCTTGAGTTTGCGGTACTGCGTGCTATTGTTCGGTCGGCCAACGACACCCGCATCGCGGCTCTCGTTGCCCTGGAGAAATTGGCGAGTACAGTTCGAAAGATCCATCTCAAGCAATATATGGATCTTCTTATGCTCGTTGCTCTCTGCACACGAGCTCCGACTCTCTATCAGGAATTGTTACTCGTCCTCAACGAATCCAGACTCAATATGGACCCGCAACCCTTGACACCTGCCGAGGACTACGCCCGCAGGCACACACTTAATATCGTCTTCGACAGAGCAGAGGAGGCCGCGGCGGAATGTCCTTGCAACGACGAAGGAAATCCCCGGAAGCAGAAGACAGCACCTGCTCAAACCACCCTATCGTTTGCCGACTCCGAGCGCACAATAGTCACAGCCTACATCCGCTTGGATGCCAAAACAAATGTTCGCCTACACTCACATGTTAGGTTGAAAGCGATTTCGAAAGCCGAAAACAGGTGGCTAGTGTTACCGGTTCTCGATGGACTGGTAACCCTGTCGCAGAGGGGAGAACTCAAAATTGCACTGAAGCAGCCTGCACCTCCGGAGTTGGAGAAAATGGACTGGGTCATCTACGATGCAGGTAGTATCGGTGAGTTTTCAAATGCCTGTCAAGTTGCAAAGGTTGTGTCGTTGATGACGTGGCATTTAGCGACTGCCCAGGCAATGTTTGATGCAGTCTTCAATCTTGTCAGTCAGAGGGAGCTGTGTTGTACTCTTTATCGCTTGATCGTTGGGGACCAGGACCACGGAGACGACGAGTCTCAACAATCTGCAACACCCCTACCTACTGTCGATAAAGGGAAGGGCAAGGAATGGGCCCGATCTCCGGGTTTGGAAGAGCCACGTGGAGGGCCCTCCACCACGGAAGGCGATGGGGCAGGAGAAGAAGAAGAGGAATTCGACGCCGAGGGGTTCGATTTCTCAGTCCCTTTCGAGGCTGTCTTGCCGGATTCTACGGGACTGAACGCGAGCCAAATGCAGGCCATTGGGTCTTGGACTGCTCCCCTTTCTCTAATTTGGGGGCCGCCAGGTATGTTCCTTACGAAGCCTGGCTGGTGGTTTTCTGATTATAGTCCAATATATAGGGACGGGGAAAACCACAGTCGTTGTTCAGATATTGCGAAGTATACTGCTCTCATTCTCAAGAAAGGTGCCTATAGTTCTTGTAACTGCTTCTACGCACAATGGTAAGCACCTCTATCAATGTTTCCGGCAGCAGACGTAACCGTGCCTCTCAATAGCTGTCGACAACGTCCTGGAACGGTTCATACGCATCAACGATGTTGAAAAACTCATACCCGAAGAGCAAATACTCCGAGTTGCCACTGACCAATCTAGAGTGGGGGATAACCTATTACCGTACACCCTTGATGCTCGCGTCGGCGGGGACCTTAACCAAAACAGGCAGAAGATGAAAAAAGCAGTTCAGAGGCTGAAGCGGGCAAGAATGGTGTTTACGACATGCGCAGGTATGTTTTATCTAAGCTTCATTGTGTTGAAACTGAACATTTCTTGATTTACCGCTAGGTGCTGGACTAGGCGTTCTCCGCAAGTTCCAGGCAGACATGGCGATAATTGATGAAGCTTCGCAAATAACCGAACCCTGCGCTCTCATCCCTCTGGTCAAAGGCATCCAGAAGGCTCTTCTCGTTGGTGATCAGTAAGTCAAGAACCCTAAAATTGTGAAACGACACTGAATTGTGTGTGTAGTGTCCAATTACGACCCACTGTGCAAAACATGGGAAAGGTTCTTGGCTCTGACGTATCCCTGCTAGAGCGACTCTACAGCGGAGAAGACCTCCTAGGGATGACAAAAACGATGTTGGACGTCCAATACCGCTCCCCTCGTGTTCTCAATGCCTTCCCTTCAAAGGAGTTTTACGACGACAAGCTGAAAACGGCGGATCAAAACGAATCCAAGCTGTCGTCTCTGGAAACCCTTTCTTTTCCTTGGCCAAGAGACGGCGATACCATTGTTCCGACCATTTTTGTACCTTGCTCTGTGGAAGAGGACATAGGAGGCCGCTCTAAGAGCAATGAAGGTCAAGTCGAGCTTGTACACCACATTATCAGCCTGTTGGGATCAAAGCCAGATGTGGAGTCGACATCGCCGCTGGAGATAACGGTTCTGTCGCCTTACCGAGGACAGAACAACAAACTCAAATATAAACTGCCTTCTTCGATCCCTGTATCGACCGTCGACGGATTCCAAGGAAGAGAGAGCGATATTGTCATCTTTTCGACTGTCCGATGTAACGCGGATTGTGAAATTGGGTTTTTGGATGACCCTCGGAGGCTAAATGTCATGTGGACCCGTGCAAGGTTGGCGTTGATTATTGTTGGGGATAAGCGCACCTTGTTGGAGAATGGGCTGTGGAAGCGTGCAGTGGAAGCATGTAAGGAGGTCTGCCTGTCATTACCGACCTCAGGTTCAGAGTAGCTGACACACTCAATGTATACTTACTTTCACTGGGCATAGTGACTGTTACCCACAAGTTTAGACACTGTCTTACTTGATAACGACAAAGAGCTGACTGATTCCTTGTTACATATGTGAATCACGGCCGGCGAGTCACAAGTAGCACGTATTTCATTGGTTACAAATGACACGTTATACTAGCAATGAACCCGAAGAAGACACATTTTCGCCGATAATCATACGCTGAAAGGGAAGATTAAGAAGTGCAAACGTAGATGTGCCGCTATATATCCAGAGGGTCTTGGCTCCATAAGCCAGAAGGACAGTCGTATGAAATTGCCTCGAAACGATCCACACACCATCTTCCAACATCATGGGCCTGGCTTGGAGTTTTTTGGGATGGCTCTGGACCTCCCCGTACTCTGTTCCTTCTGAGTCTCTTTCTCTACTCTGGGACGGAATCGTCAACAATCCGCTTCATTCGACTGCACCGGATGATCTCAAAGAAGCCGCCAAAGCAGTGGAATTCGTGGGCACGGACGAGCCTGGGGCTCCGATAAACTGGAGGTTCGCAGAGAGCATTTCTGCAATAAAAGGATTCCAGGCCGCGATGCTAAATGTATTGCTCAAACGGAAGTACGGGATCGACTACCAGAGAGTTGTAATCAATACGTGAGTGGATTCATGGTCGTCTGTCTTTCCTGATGGCTAACTAGTCGGAAAGGGACCATGCACAACTTTTCGTGATGTCAGTATTCTTCCCGATAATCGATCCTCACGGGGAGAAAGTGGAGGCTGTCCCAAACGAAAAGTTTTTTCGTTATTTTCCCAACTGCAACATATACGCCCAACGCCTCACTTCACCCTGCACGAACATATACAGAACAAAGGACAATAGATTTTACCACATTCACGGTTCGCGTTCTCTCTCATATACTGGCCGCGTTTCAAGTCATTCATCTTGATGAACAGGGAGTTTGAATCACACGGTACCACAGAAGGCCCTAGAGATCACCGACGAGGAGGAGTTGGCCCCATTTGAAGAGGGTAGGCAGGCCTATCAAGACAAAATCGCGCAAATGGACTCGAAGGACCTCGATGAACTAATGAACGTCAAGCACCGGCAGGCCGGCACCATTTGTATGACCCAGGAGGAGTACCTGGCTTCAGAACACGGGAAGGCCAATTCACAGATCGGGCTCTACGAGATACACCACATACCCAACCAAAAGCAAGCTGCATCCTGGTGGGGGACCCCGGAAAGTGTAGAAGCGAGCCCGAAAAGACCGTTATTTGGACTCAAGGTCGTCGACCTTACCCGAATGATCGCGTCCCCTGTTGTTTGTCGCGAACTGGCAGAGATGGGCGCTAGTGTTATGCGAATTACCTCGCCGAATATTCCAGATCTGTGCCATTTGAACCTGGACATGCAGTGGGGGAAATGGAATGCACATCTTGATCTGAGAAGGGACGAGGATAGGCTAACGCTGCGGGAGTTGATCGAGGAAGCCGACGTCGTCGTTGACGGTTATCGCCCCGGTGTTATGGAAAAGTGGGGGTTTGGTAAAAATGATGTGCTTGACCTTTTCAAGGACAAGGAGCGAGGGATTGTATATGCCCGGGAGAACTGTTATGTAGGTCTTATTCACCTTTTATGCTCCCATACGGTGACCAATGATTATCTAGGGTTGGAATGGACCTCTGTCGCATCTTTCAGGATGGCAACAAATCAGTGACGCGGTAAGCTTCAGTCGACCTACACAACGGAAAGAGGGCTCACCACCGAATAGCACTGTGGAGCATCCTACGCCTATGGCAAGGCCATGGGAAATGATGAGCCAGTAACGCCCGTTTGGCCGAACTCCGATTACTGGTAAGTGAACCGTCTCTGAACTGGAGAGGTTGTTTAAGTCTGAGCATTGTTTGTATCAGCACTGGCGCCGCCGGGGCAGTGGGTATCCTGGAAGCTCTGCTTAAACGTGCAGAGTCAGGAGGGTCGTGTGTTGTGGATGTAAGTGCCGTATTAGCCTCCGAATCCCGATGCTTCTCGCGACTTACATAGCTCAAAGATTGCTTTGAACTACTACTCTCAGTGGCTGATTAACTCTTGTGGAACCTACTCTCAAGAGGTTTGGGAGAGAGTCTGGGATCGTTTCGATCGACCTGTATTTCGGCACTGGGATAGCATGGGCGTCACCATCCCTTACTACCTTGAAGCGCTTCGCAAGGCTGATTCACCTATCCTTAACCCTGACTTCTTCGAAGATAGAGAAGATAAGGCCATTGGAGCTCCAGTGAGGACAGTGAGGCCAATTCTGACCTTTCCTGAAGGTCGGGTCACACTCGGTTATAATGTCGGCTCGCGTGGTAACGGAGTGGACAGGCCTCGGTGGCCAAAGGACCTGTTGACAGAGGTTGTAGTTTAGTCTCGACTCTTTTGTCATTGTACAATTTGGGGAAATGTAGTTATCGTTCCTTCTGTCAATGTCTATATCATCGGCGCTTGGTAACGGGAGCCCTGTTCAGCAACTTCAACCAATGGTTGCATTAGGATTCGGGCTGCGTTGTCCCTGTTAGTCGATCAAATCACCCGAGTGCAAATGAAAAAAAACACTCACTCCACAAACGAGACGGCATGTAAGATCTGTAGTCGTTCTGCCAGAAGCTCTATTCTGGGGTTGGGCACATTTGGCAAGGAAACCAAACAAAGGAAGCGAAACCCCTTTCCTCTGAACGAGAAGCAGGTATCCACAAGTCTGAGATGAAAGTTACTTCTTGCTATCTCAAGCATCCTCTGGAACCGAACATTCGGCGCAAATTCACAGACATCTAGAATCTTTTGGTACTCATCTGGCTGCAGAACGTGCTCTGAGCCACCCAACCCAAAATTCCCGATGACGATGACAGTCCCTCGGGTCTTGTTGTTGGAGGCGTCGAGCAATCTCAAGTTCCCTATACGGACAAAGAGGACTCGTGCGACGAAGATGTGGTGGAGTCGGATGGAATGGGGCATCCATCTGTTCTCTAGTTTCATTACTATAGTGAAGGTCAGTAACGATCGCGATGAATAAATAAAAGTACGTTTCTCGCACTTGAATAGAATGCCCTTAGTGTCCCACATTCATATCTGTGAACTTCATTCCAGTCTGTTGCCTGGCACTCTACCGAGCAGTAGATGACAGAGTTGCATCTTGAGCACGTTTGAAGACTCGAAAATCGTGTTTTGTGAGTTGTGCCTTGCGTGTGATGCTGTATCCGATGCGCGCGGTCAGTGGCGCGTTCCATGAGTTGCAGTGTACCTCACATTACCTCGAGATTATCACAGAACGAAAAGTGCTGCGATACTTCCCTTCGAAACCGAGTAGCAAGGGAATGGTTATCCACCGTGCTCTTGAAGCCCATCCATGCTACATACGCTTTACTCGACCGAGGGGTTACCAGGTTGAGCGTAGCAGGCTCCACAGCCCGCACAGCATCCTCGACGCATCGAAGGACTTTCTCCAAGCCTAAATAGCTGAAGATGGTGTGAAGACCGCAGTGAGTCTCGCCAATGTTGCCGTGGTCGTATGCGAGTCCGAGACAGTCCACGATGAAGGACATGAGTCCTTGATCGAGCAACGCACACAAGTGTTTGACGGTGGATCCATGGGCGGTTGTAGTCCATTTCAGAATTATAACGACTTGTTCTGACAGAAGACCGCGCTGACGAGGCGTAATAGGATAGGTGCCGAGGGTGAGAAGCAGGGAGCAATATGTGGTGAGATAGTCTTCGGCCAGGAGTGCACGCGCAATCCTGACACCATCCAGCAGTTTATCGATGGCGCTCTGGAAGACCCCAAGGAGCTCGATAAGCTCATCGAGTTTCTTTGTTCGGCTTGGATTTGTTTGTGATTTGGCTTGTTCTGCCAGGTGGGAAAGGCTGGAGAGGATACCCATCATTCCAGATAGAAATGATTTGAAGTTGGCTTGGGGTAGCGAGCAGATCTTTCCCATGAAATCTGAGTTCCCATTCTGGTTATACAAGAGCGACAAGGACAGTCGCAACAGAATCCTGATGCTGTACTCGTTGTGCTTTTCCCCTCTTCGTCCCGTCAGAGAGTGTATCAAGATGATGCAATCCATGACACACGGGGATGCGAGCATCATCTCTGTCACTGGCTGGTTCCAATCGATAAGTCTGCCGATGAATTCTGCCAATGCGATCGCCTGCGTAAATTCCGAACGCGCGATGGGATTTTTCGTGACGAGGAACTGATACCATGAAAGTATGTTGTCCAGGTTGCCGATTATTATAGGTGATAGCCTGCGGGCCGAGTGTTTATCGGGATCTTTATCGCGTATCAGGGTTATGTCGAGGGCGGTGATAGCGTTTTCGCCCAATTGGACGCTATGCAGCCATTCTGCGGCGCCCCCTTGAAAGGTTTCTGGCCTTAAGGATGGAACCGGGGCTTCAAGGTGCGGAAGAAAGGCTTCTAATGCATCGATTTTCCGCTTTATGGTTGTTGGCCAGTTGTTGATCAGCAGTGTCGCTTTTTCGACAGAACCAGATCTAACATGAAGGAGAAGCTGGCATATCCCTTCAATACGTCACGATGTTATTGCAGAATGTAGTTCGTACCCTTTCGAACCCTTGCTTTGTTTGAAATAAAGCGTCTGGTGGCATTGGGATCGCCGAGTCCGTGCGTGTGCGCTAGCAAAAGCTGAGGTGACGACTCCAAGGTTATTGAAAGTACCCCAACTGCCAAGTTGGGTATAATTCTGAAACCTGAGGGATTGAGAGCCACAGGAGAGCTATTACGGACTTTCAGGCCGCATTTTTTCACGACTACGAGGTACCCTTACCAAGAATTTGTGAAAAAATCGTCGTCATTCAAGACAAGCAAAGACAATAAAGCCGTCGTTCGGTGGGCTCAACTTTAAGCGGAGTTGTGTCGGCTCAGAAATAAGATGGACATAAGGTTAGGGTAACCCTTTCAACTTGCAAATTCTCCTACAAGGTGAGTGTGCATAGTTTTTCCTTTGTGGGTTTATACATTGCTTACGACTCTTAGCTTGGGTGTGTTCGGAGCTCCCTGGTACGCAGAGTTCCCCTTTCTTATCTTCACGGAAGTTTCACAACCGTGCTCACTGCTGGCGATACACCGCATGGAACACTTCACATGGTCGCGGTTCTCGCGACACACAACAACTAAGAACAATGGTGGAGGTGATCTAGGTCTTGGGGATGTGAGTCCAGAAGTCCGATATCCTAATGCGCAGTCTGTTTCCTGCCTCGTTTCAAGATCACAGGTAGACAAATTATGCGCTTCGTCTTCAGGTAAGGGCCGTCTCGTATTAAGGGCGAGAGAATGAGCATACGCTGGCAGGCCCGCTGACCTGATGCCGGGGCTGGAAGTGGGCAGGAAGAGAAGACAGTGGGACAGTGCCCATGCGAGGAGGATAGGAGGGTGGCGAAGCGTACTAGATGCAAAACCCGGAAGGGGGTGTTTCCTGACACTTCCATTCGAAGCCCGTGGTTCCAGCGTTTCATTATCCCGTTCACTCGACTTCTGATGTGTATCAAACTAGAAACGAACATGCCAGTGTACGGTGTAATATGTCGTTGGCTTCCTGCTCCATCTTTGGTCAGACCCGTCCCGGACATGATCTTCCTCTGTATTATTGGCTAGCGGGGTGCACACAGTGTGCAGCACTTCAAATGTGTGTGCACAAGAAACACCATAATTTAGGGGAATTGGGCAGACGTAGTACTTAGTTCACTGTAAATAATAGAATAGATTTGTAAATTGTTAGTCAAGACTCAATTGCTTAGCACAATTTTCAATCTCTCGGATAATGATGCTCGCCCGCCGTCCTGTATTCTCTACCCTTAGTCCCTTCATTAATTAGCCCAAGGGCACATATGACCCGCGCAAACCATTTCCGTTGTGACATTTATTATTTATACTTACTATGCAGAAAATATTTTGCGCAACGTCGCAAGTGTGGGTAGTGCTATACGCGTTCTTTGTCCTCAAAATTCATTATTGTGGAGGCACAATCTACACCACCAATGCAAACGGATGCCATGTAGACGCGGCTGGCTGAGCTTGAACAAATATCAGTGTGCAGTCTTGTCCGGACCTGTAAGAAGTCTCAATGCCATGCGAAGGTGAAATTACAAAATCAGTATTACAGTTACGCCCGGTAGGTGTCCACACAACATCCAATTGCGCGTTTAAACGACTCGAGGCTAAAGTCCGTCAACGAGAGTCATCTGTTGCGTCGATAGCACAATTGGCTGGCGGTATGTGTGCATGAATATACCTTTCTTTGTTGCCAGAATTATGCATGACAATTGAGTAAATGAGAAGGAACATATGGATTGAATTTTCGGAAACATTTCACAGATATCATACAAAATCAGTGTCATGGCGATGCGATTTGAGAAGCAGTCTGGGAGGCTATCTGCTAAATCTGAGTGGGAGAAGGGGTTGCGGCGTGGCATGTGGAATTTGGCTGGTGCCCCGGCGTCGTCACCCAGGAATCTTGGTGGGATAATGGCGATCAAATCGCCTTTGTCCGTCATTTTCTCAAGCGCTCACCTACAAGCCGCGGCTGTCCTGACCACAATCTTTCCCGAGCATTTTTTTGATACTTCTTTACTTTGGTGGTGTAGGGCTGGGCAATCTCTGACGTTTTATGCTATGTGGATTGCCCGAGTCCGCAGGTCTGCCGTAGTCATTTATGTACGTATAGTGCGGGCCTGCCGTCCGGTTATGCAATTGCACGGGAATCATGGTCAGTAAACCCACAAAGCATTTACATATGTACATGAATGACGATACTGTACATAATTAGTTACGAGTAGTACATCCGGTGTTGATCGGTCTTTGACCAAACTATACGGTAAGTGTATCAAGCCCCGGCAACCAAACATGTCTTCCTTTTCAAATCATCGAGCAACAAACAGTCTTGCTGCTCAGATGTCGTTGCTCTCTCCTTCGTCTCGTTAACCACGGCTTCTACGGCGACTTCACGAGCCGCCTTTCCTTCTCTGTTCTTGTAGAATACAATGTCTCCCCCGTCTTCTATGAAGAGACATTGTGTAAAGGATCTGTAGAGGGCATAAAATGAAGGCTGGGAACGAATCTCATAAGTTGGGGCTATATGGGAGGGTGCGCACTCTTACCGTTGAGTCATAGTTGTAATTGTCCTTGAGAACCTTCTTGAGATGCTTCGTTATCTCAGGACCGTTATCTGACAGTGCATAAGACTTGAAAGGCCTAGTGAGATGTCAAGGCAGTGTGTGACGTACAGAAAGGAGCTTTAAGGAAAAAGTCTGATGAAAATGAAACAGTGAGGCTTGATTTCTGCTAGGGGTGGGTGAAGACCTACGATGGGCAACATGGTCGTGGCTGATGTTATGGAAGAAAAATCTCCCCACCCAACCAAGAAGAGGGCGGTCGACGGTCGCTGCTGCACCTCTGAGGAACGACCATTCTCCATTTCTGTAGTGCGGGATAGTTGGGTCCGAATGGTGCAGGTACGTGAACATCACTGCGAATTCTATCAGAAAGGACGGAGATCGAGCCTTAGGAAATAGGTTTACCAATCCTGTGAGAATGAGGCGGACATGTGGTTAAAAGTATACCATATGAATAGCTCGTTAAGCTCACCAGTGGTTCACTAGCTACGGGAGCGCACCGGCTTTAGCTTTAGTTTCGAATCAAAGCGGCGGATAGTAGATGACTAACCAGATATGGTGGTAGCCAATACCATAAAAAGAATGTTTTACCCGTAAGGAAAAGCAGGAACGCCATAGTTCCAATGCCGATGTTAGAAAGCACGATGGAACTCCCTTGATAGGATAGTTAGTTGCCTGAGTGGTGCGTTTAATTTGGGAACTTACTTTGATTATCTTTAAATAAACCGGAACTTGGCTGGAAATGATTTACTCCAGGCGGATGGGACGGTGAACCCATAGTGTTCCGACTGAAGGACATCAGTACCTACTGGAAATGAGTCGTGATAGCTGCGCACCTGAGGTATACCCACCAACCGCTGTCAACCCTTGATTAATTGTCCAAGTACCGAAGCTATGCGTGACGGGATCACTTACAAGAACTGCATAACGAACATTCTCCACAATGTCCACAAAGGGGTTTCTTCGAAGACCTCCTCGTAATCGGCTGCAGTTGCTTTGGACGGCTCTGGGAGGCTGTACTTCGAGCGGGTGTAAGGAACGTAGTTTTCGTCTCGTTCAATGGAGCCTGTGGCTTTCTAAAATAAAGATATGACCGATTGGAGGCGACTACTTGTAAGACCGAGTACTAACGTGATGCGCATGATGCGTTGCACGCCATGCGAAATATGGGATCAAAAGATACTGGTTTAAGATGTAGGTGAGATTTGGATGAGATTCAACAAAGATCGGAAGCAAACTCACCGAGTGAAGAATGAATCCAGTAACGTTGTTGATAGTCTTATTCGAGAAAAGGGTTCCGTGACCAGCATCGTGCCCTGTTCAATCATCATTTCCCACTGTTGGCTGCATGCTACGTTGAAGAACGGCTCACCCAAGCAGAATATCCCTGCGTTCACGAGACCTTGGACCCACCAATAGCTCAACCACAATGCAACCTTCACGATTCCTTTGGCTATTGGTGATGTGACGAAGCCGCCGAAGCTTGAGTCTGCCCAAGGAGAGATCATATACGCGAGTGAGTATAGAGCGAGCATCATGACAATATCTCTGCAGATGTAGAACGCCGATTTCAAAGGGTTGTCTATGAACATTTCGGTAGTGAGCCTTTGATCAAGGATATATTACCAGCCGTTGCTCACTGCGTAGTAGCTCCTTTGGAACCGACTCGTGGATTTCTTTCATGGTGACATTGGGGGGGACGAATGGCTTGCCCAACCTATGTTTCAGACGATGTCAATCTCCGCAACTATGCGTTAGTGGACAAAGGACCTCACCGGGCTTCGTATTCAGGACCGCTCTTCCAGAGCGAGACCATCGTCATTGGCTGAGGAGGAGAGTAGGGGGGTTAACAAGGGGAAAGCGAAGATTACGCGGGGATTTTATGTCCACCTGGGTTGGCTGGGTCTGCGTGGATTGAATTCGATTTACACCCCAGGTAGAATCTTGCCCTTTTATAGCATCTCTCAACCGTTCCCGCGTTACATGGATTCTCGTGTAACAGTCCCGAGTTTCTAGGAAAACGTCATTTTAGAGGGCGTGCCCTTCCGGATGGGAGATCGTGATGGGGAACACGGGGGTAGGATCTGATGCCGTCCCAAAGGACTCTACTATCCGTACAGATTACTTTCTTTGATTTGTGTGGCCCTGTCGCTGGTCACAGTGTACTTAGCCTTTCAAGTACAAAAGAAGTTCGAGGGATCTAGTAAATACCTTAAAAGACAGCGACCGCTTCGAGTTCTGGTTCTGCGGTCCGTTGCGCCACGGTGCGGCAATGATTGTGCTTCTCAACCGACCATGTAAGAGTACACCGAAAAGGTACTAAGGTTAAAAGTGCTGTAGTCGCAGAGTACAGGGAATTGAGAGTAATAAAACCACTGTCATATACCAATGAGGGCTACGGATTTTGAATCGCGGTTGGGAAAAGTTTCAACTTGGGTGGTCTGTGCGTTGATACTGAATTTCAACAGATTGGACTCCGTCAGAGGCTTGGCAGAGGACCATCAGAGATCATGGTTCAACGTTCAGTGACGCTAGTTCATACTTAATACGCAAACGGACACGCGATAATAACAGGTAACTTCTATAGAAAGGACTTAGAGGTAAACTCGACCTATAGGCGAGAACACTGATCCATTCTCCAGACGCTTTAGTAGTTCTTCGGACTTTTGCATGCTATCGACAATCTACTCTGGCCTGAGAAGTCCTGTGGCGCATTGCGTGCGTTCCTGGCGATTGCTGTACGCTAGAAGTTTAATCTTCGACACCGAATAATTCTCTCTGACTTCTAGTCCTTAACCGGTATGCCCATTACAAGAGTTTACTGCCGTGTTCACCTACTTCTGCTGACTACAGAACGACTCATGCGATACCTTCAACGATGTCAGAAGTTGATAGACTAACAAGGCACCGCTTACCTTCGGTGTATTCTCGGCACGATATTGCGAAGCCTCAGCAGACACCCATCACTTGAGTTTGCGCTCGCCCTTTTAACCCGTACTCTCGATATCATATTTTGGGTTGATAGACATCGTGGGCCTTGCCTGGCTGGTGAAGACTCTCGGCCATGGCTTGGTGAGTCTGTTACCTGGTTACTTTGGCCGAACTACTGCACCAATCCGCTCCGTTTCTCAAGTCAGGTGCCGTCGACATCATTTTCTTTCTTGATATCTGTCAGGACAACGAATGGTGTTCCTCGATTGTCATCAGAACGATTAGAGAGGCAACCAACCACCGTGGATGATTCGAACAATCATACATCTCAGATCAAATGTGGCATTCGAAGTTTAGGAAAGGCTTCAATTTAGAAGCTATTGTCTCAAGAACCTGTAGTTCGTCGTAGTTAGTACTTTCACTCCCACATTTCTGCGTGAGGAATTTAGAAGATGCTCAAGGGTCTCCTCCTTTTCACATCCCACAACTCCCTTCACAGCACAAGAGTCATGAATATCACGGTAGACGACGCTGGCAATGACCCTATATCTCTGGGAAATAGGACCGTATACGATCCACCTGCGTGCTGGAAGGATAGAATTGTCTGTCGAGGCTGTGGCCACGCGGAAAAAACCCGAGAGATTATGGGGATTGCACACAATCGTGAGTAAACCCTCGAGGGTTTTACCTATGAAAGCTATCCTCATGGCATCCTAGAAACCTGGAAGACTGCGACATTCGTTGAGTCCAACGCAGCCAAACGTTCTCTACTCTCACTGATATACGCTTAAGAATCTCGATGCTCCAGTTCTGACGGCAGAGTTTAGATTCAATGGTAAAGCCCTGGTACATAACGTCCCCCCTTGTAATTGAACTATATCTATATTTGCACAGGCACAGCCGTATACGCATATTTCATGCTCTTTCACCGCGCTCAACAGCCTACGTAAGCCCAAATAACCAAGCAAAAGCCTGCGTATCAGTTTACGTTGATTGAAGCGCCCAAGGGGAATCGAAACTGTTATTTTACATCGACGACAGCCTTCAGAAATCCGTCGAGCTCTTGCCAACAGAGTCACCATTCACCGATCTCTGGGCGTCAGTTAATCACTACCTTCCTGCGACATTACTCTTCTCGGCACAAGGCCTCAGCGAATCCACTCACTCCATCCGCATAGAATGGTCGCATGACGGTGGAGACACCCTTGTTACCCCTGTAGTCATTGCTCTCGATTATATCGAGTACACGTACGTTCGAATCGACTTGAATGACATCTATAACTCATCAAATGACGTTCAAATTAGGCCGTATCTTCTCTCTAGCTCAGCACCTGCAAATCAATCCCAAGTACCCACCAAAACGATCATTGGCGCCTGCGTCGGTGGCGCAGCGTTCCTCTCGCTAATTTTAATTGCCCTCTTCTTTTGGCGATCCAAAATGCGGAAGCGTAACAATATCAAAGCTCGGGTCGACCTATCCGAAAGGGACACAGTGTCTCCTTTCACAGTTTGGGGTCGAGAACAGTATCGGGTGGAATCGTCCAAATCAATTGGGGATATGGCCAGCTCTGTTTCCCCACCTCCGTATCACGCCGCACACGAACCATTGGTTACTTACTCGCCCGTGCAAGATGGCACTAGTTTCCAACGCTCGTCAAACGCGCATACGTCCACTCAAACTAGTCCGGCCTTGATAAAGTCGCCGGTTTCTCCATGAAATGGGTACAATAGATAACTCGGATAGTCTATAATTAGCGTTTGGGACATGCGCATTGCGCTGCTCCGTGTACTTGTAGCGATTAGAACTCTTTAACCCCTTATTGTCAGACGTCGGTGTTCGAAACTTGTGTGAATTGGGCTATCGTATCGTGGCGGTCGCGGCGGCGGCGATCCAAAGAAGATCTGCAACGGCGTCAATAGAGCATTGACAATCATCCGTTGCCACTTCTGCGGAAGTATGTATCGACACCATACGGCACGCCGCTTCGCGACTGCTTGAAACGCACAGAATTAGCATTTCCATCTCAATTTTGGAGTCGACGAATAACAATCATACTACCTAACCTATCCGGGTATTTTTTGGATTCTTTCAACTTGACTTTGCGTCACCATGCATGAGGTGTGGGACAAACTCATCTCTGAATCGCGCTCCCCCCTGACGCAGACAGATTGTAGGCATTTACTTTAAGATCTGCCTCTTTCTTGTTCGTTCGAATATCCACTGAATCAGCGTGCTGCTCCGCGAATGCAATGCGACGGCGCAAAATGACATTGAAGCAGCACTCATAGTAGTCTAACTTCTACAACTGGAAGCTCTTGATAAGGAGATAATGATAATGCGTAGACCGTTAAAGCTACTCTCCCGAAAGCCCTATACAAATGTTTCTTGATAGTTCTCTTGTGAATTTATCCAAGGCATGATCAACCACGTTCTGCCGCAGTAGGCTTGCATAAAGGCGGGAAAGTAGTCTAAACAGTCTGATATGTTCAATTCCGATTGCAAAGTCCCCCTGATGTTTCTCTGCGTACTCGGCCGTGAGAAAATTAGCCGAGTTTCGGCGATGGCTATGGGCTCCTAAGTAGAAAAAGGGCTAATGGGGGCCTCCTTTTCAACGTACCCGACCCTATCGCATTTCTCTCTGGGACCCAAGTCAGGCAGAATTACCTTGGTCATCGAGTTGCAAATATAGACCTCGGCATCACGTTCTTTCTTGATTATCTGCCACGACAATCCTCCGGTGGATACACAACTACTCAACTGTTATCAATGCCAATAGAAGGCCAACAAGCACTGTGGACGATAACAACAATCATTGTACGGCGGCTCAAAAGCGTCATTCGAAGCCTAGGAACAACCTCGATACAGAAAGTAATGTCAAGAACATCTAGGGTTTGACTCAGGACTGTCGCGTCGAGGCTGCTGCTGGCGCGTTCCCACCTTCCTGCGAGTCTATAGGAACCTAGAAGATGGTTCGAGGGCTCGTCATCTTCCCATCTCTCTCAATTTCCTTTCTTTAACACGGGAGTCACCCTCTAAATGAATGTCACGGTCGACGACGCTGGCCTTGACCCGTTTGCTGTAGGCCAAAGAATCACATATGATCCACCTCAGCTCTGGAGGGATAAAGTCGTCTGTCGAGATTGCGGCCTAGCTGATAAAATACCAGAGATAAGTGCAGTAGCACGCAATGGTGAGTAATGTTCATCAATAGTCATGCTCTGAAAACCAGACTTCTCGTGTCGTACTATTAGGAACCTGGAGAACCGCCTCATATGTTGAGTCCCACATTACCTACCTCGTCTCAATCGCGACTAAAATCCCCCTAAGAACGCCGATAATCCAGTCCTAAATGCAGGGTTTCAATTCAATGGTAAATCTTGACCCATAACTCGACCTTGCAATTAAAATTTATAACTTCTTCACAGGCACAGCCGTATACCCATACTTCCTGCTCTTTCACCGCGCTCTACAGCCCAAGTAAGCCCGCATGACAAACGAAAAGCCTGTGCGTCAATTAACGGTGATTGAAGTGCCCGAGGAGAATCGAAGTTGTTTTTCTTTATCGACGACGACCTTAAGAAAACTGTCGATATCTGGCCAACAGAGTCACCATTTACCGAGCTATGGGCTTCAAACAACCATTTTCTTCCTTCAATTTCGTTATTCTCAGCACAAGGCCTCAGCGAGTCCACTCACTCCATCCGCATAGAGTGGTCACATATCAGCCCAGACACTCTTTCTCCCCCTGTGGTCGTCGCTCTTGACTACATCGAATATACGTACGTCCGAACCTCTCCTTACTTTGCGAACGATCCACGGAGCTTTCAAATAGGGCATACCTTTTCCCCAATCCTGCGGCAAATGAATCCAAAGCAGTACCCAACAGAGTGATCATCGGCGCCTCAATCGGTGGCGCAGCACTCCTCTCGCTAACCTTAATCGCCCTTTTTTTCTGGCGATACAAGATACGGAAACGCAACAGAATCAAGGTTCAGGCTGACCTATCTGAGGCTGAGGGGCACGGAGTGTCACCTTTCATGGCCCGGAATCAAGAACAAGTATCGGTCACGGCCGCGGGTGTTGCGGGCAGCTCTGCCCCACCTGCATACTGCGCGAACCGTGATTCATTGATTATCCTTTCTCCAGTGCAGGATGGTGCTAGTATCGAACAATCGAATATGCACACTTCTACTCAAACTAGTCCCGTCTTGCTCAAGTCCCCGATGCCTCAGTAGAACTGTGATAGACTGTGATAGACTGGGATAGCCTGTTGTTATCGGACATGGTCTATTTCTATTTACGTGTACTTTGTGGTTTATACCCACCATTTGGACATCTTCGACTCAGGAACGCAACTCAATCTACTCATCGTAGCGGGAATCGCTCGCCATCCACGGCGATCCAAAAAGAAGATCTTCTACTTACCTGCTTCAATCGAAGCTCGGACTTGACAAGCATGTTGCCACTCCTCCAATTCCCTTCACACTCGCACGCCAGTCAGCCATTACAGCGCATATCACAATTCTACCGTTAAATGTATTACAAAGCCAAGACGATGAGATCCCAAAAGAAAGTATGATCATCGAAAAATTCAAACGGAGGCATGTAAGTAACGACGCAACGTCTCCAACAGCGGACAGCGGGAGAACCAAGAGTACATATCCTCAATAGACATCCAAGCACACGGACCCAGTAAATAAACTCAAAGTAGCGGGTATCGATATCAACATCATCAATGTCGGAACGCTTCCAATCTCCGCATCAACGTCCACTCTGGAGTCTGTATCCACCCCCACTTGTCAGGTTATCGATCCAAGTTGAAACCAAGAGAAATGCGACTGGTTTCCCCAAAGAAACAACATGGTTCAACGAGCAGCGGATGATCCGGCAATTAGTGGCGTTTAGAATCTCATCCTACAATGAGCGGGTATTCTCCTGCTCTATTCTTCTTAACCTTCGCTCTGACGAGCGTGTGATTGCGAAACCACGCTAGAAGCGATCGAGGAAACCAGAAGGACACCCTCACCCTCCGTCCTCCATCCATCCACCACTGCTTCCGTCACGGGTCCCTCTTTTTCCATCTGCATCGGGACATCCTTCTCGTCCAGGCTCCTATGGCTCAGAGTGACCCCATGGGCGTCCACCTCTTAGCCCTTAACAGCCCCACCATCATTTCTCGGATCCGGGACATATTCTTGCGACGAACCATAACCCCTTGGGTTCCTCTTTAGCCTTTTCTTCTTTATTTCTTGAATCTCTTGGTCCTCCGGTTTCTGTGGTTTCTGCGGTTCTGCGCCCTTCGTCTGGAAGAAGGAGGGGCCGTAGTCAAACAGGACTTCTGTTCCCTTTTTTAGGGGCTTAGCTAATAGAGAGGAACGTTAGCCACGAATCTACCCAACCAGATTAATGGGAAAAATAATAGATGAATGGCTGAACCGACGAGTTTGAATGGATGGATAGGAAAGAAGAGAACACTCACTGGCAAAAACACCGATCCGATGCTCCCCGTTCACCAGCCGGACTGTAGGACCGTTATCAGCAGGACAAAAGGAGGAAGCTCCTGGAGATTCGACTCACTGTTAGCTCTGCAATTCGCATTCTTGTTGTGGTTAATATATCGGCTCGCGTTGCCGACGTAAGAACTGTCAATCGACATCGTTGAATTCAGCTGGAAAAGGTATCCCCGCCCTCGATGCGACACAACGTGGCTGTATGACATAGATCAGACTCGGCTGGCTGAGAGCACTTGATAAACTGGAACGTACTCGCGTGAGCGCGTCGTGGGCTCAAATATGAGTTCACCAGTATACTCTGGGTAAATAGAGATTGCGTAAGAGACAGCGGTCATTCGGTTGTAGGTGTGGAGACTTGACTTACCCATGATCATATCTCCTTCGTCGGCGTCTTCTAGTAAGAAGAGGCCAAGCCCCCAATCTGTCGGTGAAACCTCCGTAGCCTACATGGGGAGATAAGCAAGCATAATCGAAGGAGAAATGTTGTTCATGCCTTCCAGAGTCCTTGTTGGATATAGACATTTCGGCAGCTTGTCGGGTCATGTGAGTCTGCACAACACGGAGCGTTAGAGAAATGCTAAAATTTGGCAATCGTTGGAAGGCCTACCCCTGTACATAGAACGACGAGTGAGTCAGGATCCAACCAAACCGAGGCGAGAGATACAGAATCCAACACTGACCTTGCACAACATCCGATACATATCCGTGGATCACATTCCAGGTGAGCTTCAAAGCACGAGCAGCGTGTTGACGAGCACTTCCTCCCCTTTCGGGTCGCGGAACAGGTACAGCCCTTGCGCTGACGTAGACCTGCAGTTCTTAGCAACAACACCTGACATAACAAGGAATGCCTTGACTACTCACATTTCTTGTCACAGCGACAGCTGAGGGTGCAGTGTGCATCATTGTTCCAACAGGGACAGTCAGACATTGCATTACAAGGACCATCGTGTCCACAGGGTATGTTTCTGGAGTTTGGTAAGCATACGCGGAAATGACCAGGTACCTGAGCTCACGGGGTATATCGCGTAGGATCATGATCTATAAACATTTAGTTTGGTCCAGATGGAGAGTAAGTGACTCACCATTGAACCGGGGAGGTAGCGGACGTTTTGTGGGGCGGTCTGACCTTGCGCTGTCCAATGAAATAAGGTAGTCTTTTCGACGCTTGAGCACCTAGATCTGTCATCAATATAAGATCAAATATATCATATAACGGGCTTGCCTGATAGCATGGTTTGCGGCATATAACCGACAGATCGCAGGGCATGGCGTCTGGGGAGGTTTCGAATAGTAGTTGCAGCAGTTCGATGTCGGTAGCGTCCCAGGGGTCATTCTAGACGTGTCCATCGTCCATCAGCACCACCGTAGACAGAAGAGGCTGAAACTAACAATAGGCCTTGTCGAGAAATCGAGTAGAAAGCAATCCTCGCCGCATGGGTCTGTTGCTGCGTTGTTGAGCGCGTCGGATGCAACAGTCGGGAGTGATAACGGTATATCAGGTAGCTCGTCTGGGAACACAGCAAAAAAAGAAAGATTAGAGGCAGAATGGTGAGCGCTGAAGTTCGCCGAGGAGCTATTCGAACATACCACTGTGTGAGTCGCAGTACCCCGTTAAACAATTGGGATTGTTGCAGAAGTATCTCGTGATGTTTCGCAGGATTTCACTAGGTGCTGCTTCGACGTGAGGTGGATTATACGGAAGCGCGCCAGACCATCCTTGGGGCATCTCGGGGTAATCCCTGGAGTTCATTCAACAACAATATGTTTCTTCGCTCAGAAAGCACGTACCTACGCTGGCTAACCCTGGTGATTCCTGGCTGCGGCTTCAAACCATCAATCTCGATGTCGTCAAGTTCTTCAGGTGATAGATGAAGCCTGGATATGGTCTCGATAGCAAGCATCTCTACTTCAATACATGAGCATCACTACCACGCCCGAACAGAGTTTAAAACCTACAGTCGGGGTCCAGATGACGTTTCTGCCATTCAAAGTACTTGTGCTCCTCGTGATACGGCTCGAATGCAAATTTGGGATCGTCAGAGTAGGGCGAGAAAGGCATGTGGTCCGAGTCGTCCCCAACCACAATATTCCTTGATACCGGCGTACAACTTTCGTAGCGTGGAACTGGCGCGAACTTGACGTCCATCTTCATTTTATCTGCGACCAGTTGGGTATTCGCTTGTTTGTCGAAGGTTTCCATCGAGAACACCTCACTTCCTGAGCCCTTCTGGGTATCGGACACCTTTCTCTTGCCCTTTGGTAATGTTGGAACAGGTTCGTATTGGCACTGGAGGCCCTGTAGTGTTTTTGTCGAATACTGCCGATCCCATTCCAAAAGTTCTTCGTAGATATCCCTAACAGTAGCCCTGAGCTCGTATTCTCGCGTATCGACGCGTCCAGTGTCCATCATTCGCCAGAGAGAATCCAAAAAAGCATCCTAGAACCAAGATCCTCGCATAGCAATTGGGAGATGTCGTGGTTCGCGTCTGAGGTTTCAACAATGATGCTGAACTGGAGGACCAGGAAAGTTAGCAGTAAAGTGCTAAGGTCAACAAAACATAACATAAACGAAATAATTAAATAATATTTACAGTGCATTGGTTCGATCCCCAGCCACTGCACTTCCTTTCCTCACAGTTATGGCTAGAAATCATGTCAGACCCATCTGACAACAAAGAGGTCAACTCCATTTTACAAAAACGATTAGCAGCATATGCATACTCTGGTCCACCATCCAAATCTTCCCCGGAAACCACATCTCGAAAGCGAACTCCAGCTGGTTCGTCCAGCGTGCTCAAAAGGTCTGGGTCTGGAGCTCCTAGCAGTGCCTCTGGTGGCAGCTCAAGCCGGTTGCAGGGCAAGCGCCCATACTCCAAGGATGAGGAGACCTCCAAGCCAGAGCCGTCTAATATCTCACCTTCGAAGAAAGCGAAACGGAGCTACGCAGAGCCCTCTGTATACGAGCACCTTCATGAGCTCAACGACTATCTGAAACTAGGCCTTGATGGTACGTCCTTTGTCGCGTTTCATACCCGAACTTCAATAACAGTGTACGAATCTAGTCGTGTTCTGTGGAATAAAGTGAATCCATATATCATGATTGCCTTTGCGTTTCATGGAATAACCCAGCCCACAGTCCTGGCCAGGTTTCGGCAACGCTTGGCCACCACTTCGCTAACCCGACCAACCACTTCTGGAGCTGCCTCTTTGAATCAGGTATATCCATTCTCTGGTATCGCGTAGAGATATGTATGCATACTCACCGAATCTGAAGGTCTCATACCCACCCGCCTAAAACCCCAGGAAGACTTTACCCTCCCAGACACCTTCAACATCGGCCTAACAAACCTCGTCTCACGCCCGACAGCAGAAGCCGCCGAACTCTCCAAATCGGAGAGCGAAGAAGGTGTTCCTCACTTACTCGACAAGCTATGAAAGCACAAGCCCAAGATCGTGTGTTTTGTGGGGTTGACTATCGCTCACAGCGTCCAGGTATATTTATCGAGGACCATGAAAAGAGGTGGCGGATCTACAAGCAAAGGGGTGTCTAAAGCAAGCTTGGGCTTGCTTCCGTTCAAGCTCGTACACACAGGTCAGTATCACCTTAAACTTCATGTCCACGTTCGCTCAGATACAAATTGCATCTACCATATTAGATGGTTCCGACACATTGCTCTACGCGGTATCAAGCACGTCAGGAAGAGTAGTCAAATACCAGGTGAGTACTAGGCTCCCCGTCCAATTGCCCTTCGTTAATAGTAAGACGCCTGTCAACTCCAGAAAAGTGACAAAATCAACCAGTTCAGAACACTGAACGATCTACTCTCCCAAATTCGCGAGTCCAAACACGACTCCTCCAATCTCATCCCTATCCTCAAGCCTAAATAACTTCGCAAACTGAATATAGCAGAGGCGAGGCTTCCGATGGAATATCTGGGACTCATCGCAATGTCGTCCCCGGCCCTTCCTTGACATCATCCCTAAAGGAACTGAGCTGGTCCAAACCCTCAGAAACCTCCTCTCCCAGGATTCTTGCTTATATATCATTTTGTCCATACCACCTTCTTGCATTCACACATGCGCCGCTCAATATCAACGCACATAACCAATCGATTCATCGCACTCGTCACCTAGGGACGATACGAATAGAGAAAGAAATCATCGAAAGAGTATTCATAAACAGTATTTGTCGTAAGAAATAATTTCATCAAAAGAAACGAGAAATTCAGAACAGGTACTTTTCACGCTCTACCCGGCACAGATCCCTAAAAATCGCCCGCCCTCTAAGTATTCGACAAGGTGATTGGGAGATTGTTAAGAAAAATCCACATCAGGACAGCGCAGATAACCGCTTCCAATCCATCCTGTTATCTAGACCTCTTAGAGTCGCGTGATAAGCTGCTTGATCCCAGCCATCCACAACCCAATATCGTCAGTCTGTGATCCACGAGTAAGCATGTCGACGTGAATTGCCAGGGCAGCGGGTCGGTCTCTCGCTTGCATAGCTGTTTAAAACAACAGTCAGTACCCATTCCATGATCTCAAAGACACAGAGAGGAGAAAACCCACCTTGTGTCAAAACAATCAACTGCTCCACAATCGTTGGGCTCAACGTTTCGCAGTTGAGCGCATCGAAAAGCGGGTTAATTCGTCGCTCAAGGTCGTCTCCAAGTCGTCGTTGGTTGGGCTAAAACATTGATAATGTTAGAATCACCACCTGCACCCAGAAACATAGCAGAACCCACAGGGAGAGTTTGCTTCATCCTGATCAAGCTATCATTGATTATCTCAAACGCAGGTCGAACATTTTCTGGGATATGGGATCGATCTCCAGGAGCTAAACAAAAATCACAATCAGTACGCCGGCTATTACACCAAAACACTACATAGCCTACTCACGATATTTGGGTGGAGGAGGGCCCTGTCTAGCAGGCGGCCCCCTAGCCGGTCCTCCTGTGGGTCCTCCAGGAGGTGGTGGTGGCCCTCCAGGCGCCTGCTGCCCCATCTGTTGCTGTTGTTGGTGCTGCGGGTGCTGCTGATGTTGTTGGTGCTGCTGCAAAGGCGGTCCTTGCTGCGAAACCACTCCCTGCGGTGGCGCATACGGACCCGAAGGTGGTGGCGGGACTTGCTGATGGTGCGGGTGGTGCTGTTGGTGCTGTTGGTGCTGTTGGTGCTGCTGGTGCTGTTGATGCTGCTGCTGGCCAGGTGGGGGTGCATACGGATTAATCTGCCCAGGGCCCGGAGGTGGAGGTTGCTGACCAGGAATCTGTGGGCGAGCATAGTGCCCTCCATGAGGGGGAGGAGGATGTTCCCCAGAAGGCCCTCGAGCGGCTGGTGGAGCTGGCGCATATTGACTTGGAGTAGGCTGTCTGGATGCACCGAGGTGGCTAGGTGGGGACATCAGCCTCGACGGGGGCAAAACACCTCCAGTCGTCGACGGCGGTCGCTGAATCGGCACGTACTGTCCAGGAGGTGGGGGAGCATGAACTCTATGGCCTTGGGGTGGAGGAGGAACAGATGCGCGTCCCTGAACGCTACCAGGTCTGGGTGGGGGAGGAAGAGTGGTCTGTCCTTGGATGTAAGGCGATCCAGCGGGAGAAATTCCAGGAGATGGAGCAGAGTTGGGGAATGGCGATGTAATGGCATTGGGAGCTGCCTTGAGATCTTTGGGTCGATTCACAGATGGACTGAGCACACTGGGAGCGTCATTCCATCCACCAGCGTCCCTCTTTAGAGGCGGAGGAGGGAGATTGGAAGACGCACCATTGGCCGGTCTTGGTGGTGGTGGGATCCCAACAGGGGGTGGTGCTGTTTGACGTTGGGTGAGCGGTGGGTTTGGCGCATACGCGTTGGATGGTTGATATCCAGATGTCTGATAAGGCTGCTGGCCATACGGTTGAGTTTGGTGTGTAGGAGCCGCGGGTTGGTAAATTGCCTGTGTTTGTGCCGCAGGTTGGTAAGGCGCATAGGATGAATTTGCAGCAACGGGGGCAGCTGGAACCTGCGGCCGACTGTGGGCTGGAGCAGAAGGAACGTAACCGTATCCTCCAGACGTAGATGGAGCCGCAGTACGAGCTGGCGCCTGCGCCTTGGCGGGTGCCTTGGCAAGCAGTCGTTGGCGTTGAGCGGATCTATCTACATTTCCAGATCCCTTGTAACCACCGGGGGTAAGGGTCAGGATGCTGGCAGCCTCCTTCAACAAGCCTTGAGTCGCCAAGGCATCTGCATATTCGAAGTATCGGTCGTACAAGCTGGCGAGCTTGAAGGTCTTGCCAGCGTCGTTCGAAGTCGTTTCCAAATCATCGTCCTTGTAGTTGGTCGCCGATCGGAAGACAGTGACTTTCTCAATGAAGGATTGCAAGGCTTGCGCATGAACCGAGAAACGAGACGAAGCTTCGTCACTCTTTTGGAATAACGCAGTCTCATCCTCCGACAACTCGTCTCCCCAAATACTGATCAACCTCTCCAAACGAGCCGCCGCGAGATAAGTGAGGGTGGCATTCTTCCTGGAGCTTCTCGTGTTCTCCACAGCTTCCGTGTCGTCCAGATCGCCCTTCGCAGACGTCGACTGGGACTCCAACCTCGCACCCAACTGCTCCGCCAAACTGGCAAACTCAGTCTCCTTCGCAAAGGTGCAAATAACCACAAAGATTTCCTGCCACTCTTGCAAATCGGCGTTTTGGACGATATCGGCGAGATCGTTGGTGACGATGGACTGGAAGAGGCGAAGGTAAGGGAGAGCAGTCGTTCTGCGTTCAAAGTAGGCCTTCTGGGTCTTCTGCAACAACTCTGGTCCGCCACGAACAGCAAGGAGTATAGCATCTGCGTATCGGTCAGACGACAGACAGAGCGAAACTGCAGACTCGAAATCCCCAAGAACGAGTGCCTTGGTCACCAATCGGTCGGTTTCGGACTCTTCGGAAGGATAGATCCTGAAGCTGTTGGGGGTCTCCGATGTAACAGAAGAGGGTCCTGAGCCAAGTGTAGCCGCAACGGAAGAATCGATGGGATAGTTGGTATGAGGAACGTGAACGGGGAGCGATCCGCCATCTTCCTGAGCAATGCCGACTGTGTTGAAGAAGTCTTGACCAGCGTCGAGTTGGGGAGTACCTGGGCCATCGTCTTCGCCAAAGAGGCTCGGGACTGTCGTGGTTGATTCACGATCATCCAATTGCAAGCTACCCGTGTCCGAAGTTGCTTCAGCATTGCTCTCGCCGGTTTCGCTATCTGAAGGAAATTCTTGTCGTTCGGGCTCCGCGAAGGAAACAACGGGCTCGTGAACCTTCTCCTCTGTAATATCCTCCTGCTCTTCCTGCTCCTCTTCTTCTTCTTCAGAAATAGCCCGAGCCGCCTCTGATGCTTTCAGGCTTTCCACCGCCTCAGCGACGCGAGCTGCAATCTCAGCCTTGGAGAACCCAAGCAAAGTGACCAGCTCGTCTCGTGAGTTCGCCTTGAATAGGCTCAACAAAGCCTTCCATCCGTCGGTCGGGGAATCCTTCACCTTCATCTCCGCAAACTCCTTGACGTTTCCACCATCGATCGCCTGCTGCAGAACCTTGGCACGTTCGACAAAGTCTTGTTCGGTGACGACATTGCGAATATGCACTACGCTACTCTGGTTCTTGCCTTGCGCGCCGGGAAGATTGGACACCGACACGAGCTTTCCTCCAAATCCAAAGGTGCTGGATACAGGGCGGCGAAGCCATTTTGGAGGCTGTTTGAGCGAAAATGTCCCACCAGTAGAAGATCGAGCAAAGCCTGGGGCGTCGAAGATGTCTGCACCATCGGGTTGAGCGGCTGCAACCTTTTCTGTAGCCGATGGTTCGTTGGTCGATTGGATGGAGTGGATGCCGATGGTTCCGTCGAAGAACGCAGTGGCAAGGAGATCTGGGTTGCGAGGGCACCAATCCACTTGGAAAGCCCAGTTATCGGCCGCAGGGAGCTGGTAATAGGATGAGAACACGAGTCGATAGAAATGTAGCTGTACTCTCTACCTCGCCAATGATCTCGGATGTCTGGGGGTTCCAGCAAAGAGCACGGTTATCTTTGCCGCACGAAAGCAGCAAATCGGCGTCCTCTTTGCACCAAGAAAGGGAGAGAACGCCCTTCTCGTGACCAGTCAAAATCTGGGGGGACGCTCAGCTTTATGTCAACAGAAACACACTTATAACATACCTTCTCTGGTGCTCGGGCATTACGGAGATCCCAGACCATGATGATGGGCGAGGAGTCGTCTTCCGATGAAGTGATGACACGCGTGGCCTGTAACGATCCGTTGAAGACGATAGAGGGTGCAAAGATAGGGACTCACGTTGTCTGGATGCCATGCAATGTCGCTCATTCCCCGTCTTCCTCCGCTGGCCATTCCACTTGATTGACCCCCTGGTCCACCCCCATAAGCGAGGGCTACGACTTCCCGTTTACCACGCAGATCCCACACAACGGTGTACCCTGTGCTACTGGCTCCAGCGAGAACGTACTGGACCTGTTGATTCCAAGCAACGGAGGTGATTTCATCGAGCTTAGTGCTTCTTGAACCTGGGGTCGGGGTGTAGGGCTTGCTTGGATCTTTCAGATCCCAAATGTAGACCTATACAAAATCAGTTATGCAAAACAGAGTCAAAGAAGATACCTACCTCGCCAGCGACGCCACCTGAAGCAAGTAAGCTTGTTTGAATAGGGTTGAAGTCGAGTCCTCGAACTGGACCAGTATGGATGGTATTCCTGAGAATGAGAGATTCCGAGGCACTATGACGAATATGTCAGTCAAACATATGAATATCATTATCCAACACGACGTACTCAGCGCCCGCCAATATTTTTGCAGGATCCCACAGCGCGAGTTCTCCATTCTCGAGACCGGCGGCAATTACACCTTGAGGGCGAGTGTTATTGACATAACCCCAAGTCAATCGGTTAAACCTGACAACTATAAGCGCTCTCGGTCGACCATGGTGATCTGGTGAACACACCTGGCAGTATCTGACACAAAAGCTCGTGGCCCACTCTGCTCGATCCCTCCCAAATCATACTCGTTTTTGTCCAGGAAATTCGGTGCCCAGATTTCTAGCTGACTCTCGTTACTGAAAGACTCGTCAAGAGCACCAGCGACGGTTCCCGTGGCCAGCAACGGAAGCGATGCTGACGGTGACCATGCGAAAGTCGACGTCCGATGGATTTCCTTAAGTTTCATGGGAGATGGACAATGCGATTTAGAGAATCGCGTTCGAGGAGGAGATGCACTGCGCTTCCACCTCTTGACACGTCGATATGCCCGGCTATATTCGACCTGCCCTAACCTTCACGTGAGTAACCGCCACGTGTCCGCGAGCAACGGACAGACACTGGTCACTGGTCACTGAGTGACCTGAAGGCCCTCACCAGTGTCCAGTGCGTCTACGGTCTCGACTCGATACCTCAAATCCTGGTTGAAGCAATTTTGTTGCGCAGGTATATTTCTAACGAATCTCAATGTCTTGATTTCCACAAGCAGGGCTTGGCGGAAGGGGTGCCTTGTGTTCCATCAAACTATGAGTGATCCCGATTGCATAGTACAACTCAGACGAAGAATAAAATTTCCCTTGAGCCTTGTCATTTTAAACTACACGGCAAGATTTTGAATCAAATCGTGCGTATTTGCCTTGTCTGTTCGAAGTTTAATCCCGCAGCGAAATTCGGTGGGTGTCCTTTATTGTAAGTACATAACATATGCATGTGTCAGGTCCTCGAAATCGAGATGGATATATGAGCTACTCACCTCGACACTCCAAGTCGAATCTGTCTGTCCGGGTCAAACTCCTCCACCTTCTCTATCGTGAAAAGCGTCAGGACGGACGAAATCGCAACGAAAAGGGTTGACATGGCGAGATGGGATCCTGGGCAAATTCTTGGAGTAAAATTCCATTAGCTGTGGTCGGGTAAATCACACCAAGTCTCACCGTCTACCAAATCCAAATGCGATTGATTCGGGATTTACAACTGAGCTGTTCAGCTTTCCTTCTGAGGTCAGATGCCGCTCAGGCTTGAACATTTCTGGTTGAGGGAAGTCGTTCTCATCACGCAGCATCGCCCTAATTATTGTTAGATACATCCCCTTTCCCCTCGGTATGACGTACCATTGATTTGGTATGATGAATGTATTTCGAGGGATGAAGTACCCATTGTAGACAAGATCTTCGGTTGAAAGATGTGCAACGCCTGCCAATAGGAAAGGGATAATATGTTTGCCACTATCGCCTGTTTTTGAAATTGTAGGGGTTTAGGACGTACCAAGAGGCAGAATTGGTTGCCAGCTACGTGGGATTGGAATGAAGTATACTCTAGAGCGTCTGGAGAGGTACGTACCGTACAACCTCTCTGACCAGGGCCGTGATATACGGCAAATTAGGCTCGTCGTCGAGGGTAGGCAATCGGTCCCCTTTAAGGTAATCATCGAGTTCCTTCTGCGCTAGCTGCTGGACTTTTGGGTGTACAGACATCGTGTAGTAGAAGTAGTCGAGCGTCGAAAGTATTGTGTCTGTCCCAGCTGAATATGCAGTTGGCTAAATATTGAGCGCTCAACAGTCAAGGTGAAAGACAAATTACCAGTAGTGACAGAGGCACCGACATCACGTATGAGGCGAAGAGACTGCTCATCCACAACTCCGTCACGCTCAGCATTTGAGTGCGCTGTTGACACGAAACAGGTTTCGCCGTTCCCCAAGTTCTATCGCAAGCTCAGCGCACACGCGCTTAAATAACCAACGCACAATACGTTACCATTTCATTGAGGGCCTCATTTAGAGGTTCATCCGCAAACCTTAGACCAAGCTCAAAGCTTTCTCGTGCAACTCTCTTGAAGCCAGCCCCCGGAGCCCATTCCGGGACGTACTTCAAAAATGGGAAGATGTCGACAAGGAAGGCTCCCGGAATTACCGCCTGAGCACTTCGCTCGGCAACATCTTGCAACATCTTTGAGTAGTAGTCCACTTTTGCTTTATCACGGACACCATAGGTGAATTTGTAGACGGTACTCATTATGAAGCTGTGGTCATTGGTCAAACGATCAAGAGCCAAGGATGAGATGGGCAGCACGTACAATCTGTTAATGTACCGAAAGTCTTCCGGATTATCAACGAGTGAGGAAAGCATTTGAGGCAAGCTCTCTTTTACGCCGACACGATAGCGAGTTGCATCGTGGAAGTGCTGTTGGAAGAGCTTCCTCATGTCTCTATATTTGTCTCCGATTTGTATCAGGGGAAGGATAAAGTCCCAGCCCATGCTTTGTGTGGGGTGGGTAGGACTCATAGAACGCATAGCAGCAAATGACTTACAGCTCGCATATCATCGTGGTGCGGGGTCTACATGAGCAACTCCTTAATGTTACATTGACAATACCGTGAATGACTACAACACAAACCTTGCCGACGTCACCGCGGATTTGTGGTCCAGTATCTCAATGGCAGCTTTCCTACTACTGAGGACAGCAATAGAGAATCCCAAAGCGCCTGCGTGAACGATCTCAGAATCTATCGGCAAAAACGACTCATCAGGTATGTCCGGAAGCCGTGGAAGAGAGACATGGCATACCGTACTCCTTTGCCCATTTGTCATACACCTCCCACTCGAATTTGGTTGGAATGTCTAAGGCGTTACCTATGATTGGCAAGCCCTTTGGACCAGGTGGAAGCGGGCGCCCACCGCGCCTCAAGTTCCACTGCCGACGCCGCTGCACGACATAGATTGAGATGACTACGAGCGCAAGAGCAAGTAAGCGTTGTGTCTCGAGGAGGGGAAGGGAGATCAGTGCGTCGTACAGCATTGTGCAACGTTGTCGGTTCCGGTAAACTCAAGCTTTTAAAGAGGTAAGTGGCTCAAGATCACTTGATTAAAGGAACATATCTTTTTGTGCTTGTGACTTGCGGAATGTTACGATTGGCTCTTATTTAAGTTAGCACACCCTGTGAATGAACTAAATGTGTCGTTATTAACTTATAAGAGTGACATGTATTGACATGGTATATGGAGGCGCAGGAGTTTACAATAGTAAAATCAATCTCAGAAGCTCCCATGACCTCTAATTTTGCAGCAGATATTCCAAGACTGAGAGTTCTCAGCTCTGACTCCGAGCACGGTCGCAACTCGTAACCTAGTATTGCCACCATCAGCGAAAGCGGGCCCGGCCGGCACCCGCCAATCCCCAGCAATCCCGAAGATTGATCGCAAGAGTGGTGCGCATTGATGCGCTGCTTCGAAGTTTCCATTCGCGAATAGCGGATTAGAAGGCGGAACGTGTACAGTTGGATGATTTACGTGTTCTTTGAGTCTGTTTCTGGTCCAGAGACATGCCAATGGTTTGTGGTGCTTACTGGAAATATCAATACCATTCAGGATGATGTACTTGAATGTGCCCTATCTTTCTCATTACATCCCCTTCACCAGCATGGTTCACACTTACAGGGTAGGAAAGGAGTACCGACGATGTGTACGCCTTCTGTTCTGCTTAGACATTCGTGTATGTGGAGAGGCCTTGGACAGTGAACTTTGTATTCTACAGGCTCTTTAGTAGGTTACATATGACCGTTTGTCTTGGGTCAAAGGGATTGTTATTGTTGAAGAAGCAGAATACGGGCTGCCGGATGGTCTGGAAGCATCCTCGATGGTGAACATATAACAGAACCGGGTACTTACCATCATTCTAATCTCCGGGCTACCCTGTGTGGGCGAGGCGCTTTAGATACAGTGACCCCTTCGGGTTCCCAATGCACCTTCGGAATCCTCGAACTTGGAGGATACTAAGTATATGCTAGAGGATCTGCGAATTGCTGAGCTCAATCTAAGAGCACGGTTAGAACTAGCTTTCGTGTAGTTATGATTGGAATTTGATCCGGGTGGGCCACGGGCGCTCGTACTGACAAGTGTGACTGACAACGTATGTATGTCACGGACAGCGCCCATCATGGGGAAGGGCTCCGACATCAGATTCCACCTAATTGGGTTCAAGGTTGGTTGTATATCTCGCAAATTTCCACAATGTCAGTGGGCTAAACTCTCTCTCTCTCTCTACATGTGCTGATTTCTTCAGCTCCTTCGACTGCTCATTCGTTTTCACCCTTACTGTCTTTTCTTCTTTGTATTCTAGAGCATCTATAGCCTGAGGTCATCTCTCTTGTCGGCATGTCCACCACCGTCATAGTCGATGACAACGACCCTTCAATCACCTGGCTGGCGTTCCACTGGGATGTAAACCGCTTCGCTGGAAATGCCTATGGCGACAGTGCCCACCTTTCAACAATTTTGGGTGCCACGATGAGCTATACATTCACGGGTGCGTTTCGGTTTGCTTAATCATTAGTATGGACGTCACCATAACCACACACAGGCACACAGATTAGCGTTTATGGAATCATAGCAGTTGAGGACGACCCACATACCGTCGCGGCATTCAGCGTCGACGGCACCCATCATCGCGAATTTCGTGCCCAATACGACCCAACACGAATACAATGGCGCGCACTATTGTACACCTCTCCCCAGCTCGACGGACCCGGCCCTCATACGCTTCAAGTCACTAACCTGCGAGAAAGTGCGAGGCTCTGGATCGACTACTTTACGGTGCAACAGCCAGTTCAACCTCCTCCGAGCAACTCCCAACCCCCTTCACTTCCGCCCTCGCCATCTCAGCCACCTCCAGCAGCCTCAAGCAACAGCTCAGCGCCAGAGTTACCACCACCACAAAGCGACAGACCTGAAGGTTCGTCACAGGGATCCAACCCCAGCGGAGCGCCAAACAACAACTCTAGTACAGGTGGAGGAGAGCCCACCTCGAGTGTCTCGCAATCTAGCACTGCAGGGGACGGTGTTCAGAACAGTTTCTTGCCTGGACCAACCGTGTATATACCTCAAGGCGACTCTGGGACCCCCTCCAATGCACTCGACGCGAAACCATCAGGCGTTCACGCTCAAGCTGGGATGATAGCCGGAGCTGCGGTTGGCGCTATCGCAGCCATAGCTATATTCATCCTCTTCGTACTTCTCCTCCTTAGGAGGAGAAGATCTCGTATCCCTCCCAGTGCCCGTTTTAGCTCAGCTGCAGCGGAGGAATATGTAGATGGCAACGATCAAGGTCGGTGGTTTGGTAATGTCCACAGCTGACGGTCGTTGATGATTGTATAGGTGCTCCTGTTGTCAGCTCTTTCAACACGACGTTCAGGGCAGGGACATTCTCCGAGTCGAAGCAAGCCCTCAACGTGCAGGGTCAGTCAAGCCCGAGTGTCATGGATAGCTCAGACTCTGGCGTCACGGACAATGATCGCGGCTTTCATCATAGGCCCCCATCATATGTCTCGCGAGCGGGATATTAATGTGACTAGTCTTTGGTAATTATCGGTTTCAAAAACTTCGCTGTTTTGATTCACTGTTGTAATTCCGCTGGTCATCGCTCATGTACTACGTAGGAATCCAACGTCCACATGGGCTCGGATGTCTGGGTTACCCTATGTGCACCGCTCGAGCTTGGAGTACCCGGAAGTACTTGCGGATATAGTATATAGCCGAGACCTGGCAGTGGCAGTAAGGCAAGTTAGGCAGCCCAGTAACGTTACTGATTGTTTGAGATATGCATAGGGAGCGTAAGTATACACAATACACATTTATAAGATTCAACTACCAGTCACAAGCCCTGGGATAATTTAACACAGCCGTGGTACATACTACACTTATGGTGACTTCTTTGAACACATTTCGATATGTATTTTATTTGTCCAACGAGGGGACTTCAAGTTTACCTGTAGCATGTAAGTAGCTGCGTATCTTGACTAGGTCTCTCACGTCACAGCATAGCTGGACTGGTCTTCCTCAGACTTTAAGCCCATGCCCAAGGGTGTTGCGACAATGATCTTGCAAGATGAACACCCAATGTCGTATAGCAAATTGATTGCCAATGGTCTTGAGTCTTGAGGCCAAGGTTGACGATATGTAGAGGGCGGATATTTTGCCTTACAGTCGGATCAGACAACCTTTACGATAAATCAACCTACAGTCATCAACGGCCCGGCAGTCCACCATCCCGTAACGGAACAGCATTTTCTTCCTTTCGCTCTCCCCAGTGCAAATCATGACCAAAATGCGTAGAATCTTTTCTGATAGTAAGATAAATCTTGAATCTTCGTACTGGTGTAAAAAAACATGAAAATTGAGGTGATTAAGCAACACATATACCGTGTTTTTCTGGGTGTTCCCATCAAAAATCCGGAGATTTTGGCCATTTCGAAAATGTTCAGGCTTATGGTGGTCCTTTAACAGTTCGGAGAAGCGTAGAATGTCTCTAAATACGTACCATAGTATCTGGAGAGAGGTATGGTGCAAGGATATTGCAGTCCGTCTATTTTTGCCATCAATACC
>ML210349.1:0-54100 GCA_004369085.1 Coprinopsis marcescibilis
AACAGCGAGCTATCCAGCTATCTCTGCTGTACCTACCAGCAAACCTGCAGTGCCCCCACAAAACCTGCAGTACCTACCAGCAAACCTGCAGTGCCTCCACAAAACCTGCAGTACCTACCTCAAACCTGCAGTACCCAGCACAAAACCTGCCTCACCCTAGCTGACCCTCCCCTACAAAACCTAGGAGCTAAAACAAAAGTAGCCATTAACCCTAAATGCCCGTCGATTGGTGATATGCAAAGTCATTCATAAGAGGGTAAGGTTGAGGTCGAATATATGCCATAGGGTGCAGGTTCATTTCCCTGCCTGATTACCAACTAATTCCAACTAATTACTGTGTCACAAAATTGTCTGTTCTTTCCGATTCCCGAGGCACAACAAAAGCCAAAATGTCAAAACATATTGTACAATGGGAGTAGTTATACAAGCTTATAGAAACAAAAATTTGCCCCTTAACAGAACGTTTTCTGAAAGTCGGTTCTTGAAGCACTACAGGCCTGTAGAAATCCATGCTCAAACTCCCAGTAACTCTGACCATGGTTCGACGTTGCTCTGAACGCGAGGGCATGCCTATATCCCGCCTCACTTACTTGACCTCCCTGGGGATGAAGTGTCTCGAAGAAGCGATAGTTGGTTTTCCAACCCTCTTCAAAGCCGGTCGCAAAGAGTTGGTGGTCGTAGTTGCCGGGTTGTCGTCCCCAGTACTCCCGGTGAGCATCTACATATCCAAGTTAGCCACTCTTCGACACCCGGCGAACACAGTAAAGATACGCACCATACGCTGCATTCCGCGCCTGGTCGAGAGCAGCCTGCCTCCTCTCGCCCTCGCGTTGGCTATCCACATCACTGGGCGAACGTTTCCGAACGAGCCCAACAATCGACGGGAAGATCCCCTTCTCAACCATCTCCGTGAACGACCACCCTAAATCGCCCGGATACTCCTTCTTGTACGTCCAAAAATACCACCCGCCGCAGGTGCGTTCATAAAGCTCCAGTTGGGCGTGGACAAAGTCGCGTCGTTCGTTGGGCACCCCACGAAGAGAGCCGGGGTTAAGACCTCCAGACCATTCACCAACAATAACACCACCGCCTGATCGTCCCAGCCGCTCTGCAATGCGCTCAAAGGTCTGTGCGATCCCCGAAGGATCTTTGAGAGCCCGGACGTGGTCCTGTACCGACGCGCGGATGTCGTCAGGCGTGAAGCACCGATACAAGTGGTGGTCGAGGACGACCAGGGCGTTCGGATTCGGCGTGCGCAGTTCCTGGGTGACGTAGTCGGTGTAGACATCCGGGCGCCAGCATTCGCCAAGGTAGATCGGGATGGAGGGCGCGATAGACTGAAGCGAGTTGATAGTTGTTGTATACCAACTTTTGAGGATGGTGTCGTTGGGAGGGTGTGGTTCGTTGAGGAGTTGGAGCCCTATGACGTTGTCGAGGGGCGGGTCGAATGAATTGATAAAGGTGGTGAGGCTGCGTGCGATGGATTCAAGGGCATAGGTCCCGCGTCGTTGGTTGTGAGGGTCGTTGAAAAAGTTGGCACGGTCAGATGTTCCCGAGTGCGCGTCGTTGTTCTGCTTCCCAGGGGCAGCATGGAGGTCTACATCATATCGCATTAGACGGAACGGATAGCACACGGAGAAAAGGACATACCAATGAGCACGGTTATGTTCCTACGATGCGCATCCAAGATGGCGTTGGTAATTCTCCTCCAAGCTCCTTCATATACGTGGTAAAACGGGAAGAAATCGGTCCCGTCGAGGATGGTTCGGTCAGCTCCGCATGCGTGATAATAGCCGATCTATGAGCACAGATGTCAGCCATAGCAGCCAGACAGGACACAAAACTGCGTACTGGGATCCGAACGGAATTTATCCCAAGAGACACCAGTCGATTCCAATCGTGCACCCCAATCCAACTATCCCAATGTTTCTCCAATATCCCTTTCGCATTCCTCCCCTTCGCCACATCCAGGTCGCTCTGTGCTGGGGCTTCGGCTTCACGATACGGCGATTCTGTTATCCATCGTTCGAGAACAAACCAGGAACCTGAACGAAATGATCAGCTAGCCGTCCGAACGATGAGGCGGGTGACATACCGAGGTTGACGCCGCGATGCTTTCTGTACTGCAAAAGGAAGGATTGGGTGGGTGCGGTGTTGACACTAGCATGGCTTGTATCTGCGTAGCTGTTCAAGTCGCTCTTGAGGCCTTTAATAAACCGTTTCATCGGGATTGCGGTGGAGACCACGAACGTCCGTGGTATGTCTGAAGTGGCGACGTGGAGCCTGACGCCGAATTTAGATAATCCCACGTGTTGGTCATGGGGTTAAAAAGGCGTAAATTCGAGGTTCTTAAGCACTTAGGCGGGTTTGGGGGTCGGGGATCTTGTTAACAATGAAACAAATGGATTGAATATACCGTTGTTTGATTCATGGTGCAAACCGTGTGGCCTTGATCGGTCCCGTCTGACGCTTACTCGACACCAAGTAACTAGCTGGCGCGATCAAGTCCGACTGGAGAGTCGCAGATTCGCCGACGAACTTGCGAAAGACTGTACGGATGCAAATACATCAGACAAGAGAGAGAAAGAGCGAGTAGAGATGGACGTACAGCTTCCGATCGAACCTCCCATTCATCTAGAGCATTTGCCCTTGTCAATGACTTGTCACGGAAACATAAATGCTTGCTGAACGAACTCCTTCAATCTTCAGGTTGAACGCAAAAGGGTGAGACTGGCGTCGTTCGTGACTGGCAACCGCATGACAACTCAAACATCCGAAGCGATGGAGAAACAGACGTCGTATCGAGGGCGGCTGGCTTGAAATGTGAAATAAAATTTGGTGTAATCGACAACAGGCGACAGTAGCGAGCAACATTGGTGAAACGAAGCTTCTACAGCGCCGAACTCGGTGAATCTGACGGAACGACACGACCAACGATGTTGTACCGTTTGCTGCGGATTGTCAGTCAGCAATACCGAGAAACCAGATGAATATCGCAATTCACCTGAAGAAACTGTGCCAATCATCGAGAACCTTCCTCTCGTCCTCTGACAGTGTGCTGTAATCAGCCACCGCATGCTCTGGCTTCAGACTCGACATCCCAAGGCCCCGCGATCCATCCTTTCCAGCAAATATGTGATACGATTCCCCTGGTCCATACACCTCCTTTTTGCGGGTGACATCGAAGATTGTGCCTATATCCAACGATTAACATCACCCAGCTAGATTCAATGACCCTAGACTCACCTTTGAGCGCCACATAAATAGGCTTTGAGGCGTCCGTTCCATCATACTTCGCAAGCTCTTCTGGGGTGTACGGGTCGTCCTTAGGCGGGTCCAAAACGTCGGTAGGTGGCTGCATAACGGGCTTTGGCGGTTCGTCCGTGTCTCCTTCCGGTTCTACTACTGTTTCTGGTCTGTAAAGAGCTCGATAGACGAGCAGAACGACGGGGATGAGCAAAGCGCCTCCATATGTCACGATCGTCTTCAGTTCAAGCATTTTCGGCATTTGCCGGACTCGGTTGGTTTGCTTTTGGCGCGTCCTGATTGGGCGTTCTCGCGGTTGTCTTATGTACCTCCGCACTAGGACCAACAAATCTGCTGGAGGTATGTCCTCACATGTCTAATAACTATAGGTCGTTTCGGAAAACCTTGACATCCTACCGCTATTCCGAACTGAGCCGTATGAGTCTTCCCTTTCCACACTGGCAGCGATTTACCTGACTTGATTTGATTTGTACCAGATGCCGCCCGAGGAGAAGACGTCCTGCTGAACCTCGTATGGGACGCAGTGGACACTGGAACGGGGGTGCTGACTCTTTCGAATCCCGGTATGTTACTAAAAACTTTGTAACAAGTTAAAGCAGGCGTGCGGGTTGATTTCTGCGGCGAGGAGCACTGACCTTGACACAACAACCTCGGTAATTTACGACGTAGAGCGCCTTTAAAGCCGAAATAAAAGATATATCAGCTCAAAGGTGTCCTGCTGAGCTACTATTTGGCCAGCCCTGTATTGAAAGATTCGTTCTTTACTTAAAATGTTGTAATGTGCCGTCGACCAACGAACCAAATGTCTTTGCGCATCGCTCCGTTCAAGCTTAACTCTTGAGTTTCAACGGGAATAAGAGAATTTGATTTCAACGCATACGATCCAAATACGATACATACATCTCTTAAAGCTCAAGCCTGAAGGTTCTAAGAGAACAAGTAAATTATTCGTAAATGGAATCCACAACAAACGATTAGTACATCTCGTGCTCGATGATTACAACTTTGCGAATCCCAGCGAAAAGCGCCGTCTATACAGTTCCGTGAGTAGATCTTTCGGCTTCTTGGTTAGCCATCCAAGCCAATTTCCAAACGAAAGCCCTCCAAAGATGCCCAGCAGAGTGATCGAGTTTGCCTATTCAAGATCAGTGACAGTCAAGGACTCGGAGCATTCCAAAGGCTCACCGTTCCGTACGTGATCGTCACCCCGTCAGGTACGCCGCCGTATTGCCTCAAAGTCGCTCCTGGTCTGTTCAGAACCAGATTCAAGACGTTGGGCCCAAGTACCCTCCCATGCGCCTGTGCTTTCGTCCCCAGCTTGTACTCCCGTCTATCTATGATATCCCCGCCAGCGAAGATCCGGGGGTGGCCGACGACCTGTAGCGTAGGCGTGACCTTGACTTGGCCGTTCGTGGTAAGGACGTCCGAACCCAGCGATGCACCAATGAATTCGGTGTTCGGTTTGCCACCCCACATCGGGACCTAGTAAGTGAAAGATGCATATCAGGCTTCAAAACACAAAGATTATCCACGTACCACCAGGTCCGCAGCTATTACCTGTCCTTTCTTCGTCGTAACAGTGCCCTCAGATGATGTTTCCACCGACTCGAGCTGGTCCTGCAATAGGACGTCGATGCCCATTGAACGCGTCTTATCTACCACTTGGTTTCGCCACCATTCAGGGTAAAGGTCGTTGAGGAGTTGCTTCCCTCGATGAACGATGGTGACGGTCTTCTCGGGATAGTAATGCTTAATTTCGCCAGAGAATTCTAACGGGGATGAGGATACGTACGCTGACTGTTATGCAACGTACTCACCAATACCAGCTGCTCCACCGCCAATTAACACGATTGATTTCGCCTGCTCGATCTTCTCTCTCCACGACTTGAGGTGATCTGATGCCCCTCGTAGATCCAAAGGCAAGTCTGATGGGCCCTGCCATGCGTAGCCAGTCGCGAGAACGAGGACATCGTACGACACTCTTTCCCCGCTTTCCAACACAACCTCCCCTACTGCCTCCCCTTTCTCTGGTCCTTCGACAATGGACGCGACTTTACCAATTTTGAGCTCGCCCTTGCCTTTCAGGAATGTGTCATCATATGGCATAAAGATCCTTGTGTGGAAGTCGCCCTCTGTGGTGACCAGTGGGCGGAGGACTCCGATGAGGTGCACGTAGTGAGAGCGAGGGGTGATGAAGGTAACCTTGTGTTTCGAAGTGTCAAAGTTGGGGGAGGAGAGTATGTGGCGCGCTGCCATTCCGCTAGCTGGCCCTCCACCTACAAATACAATACTCTGCACGCTTTCCTTCGACATTTGTATGAAGCGAGATGGGATGCGGGGTGGACCGGAGTGAAATCGTCTTATGACTGCAAAACTGGGGCTGCGGAGGCGTGTTATCTGTACGTGGTGAGGACTAAAGTGTGCACAAACACCGCTGCCCGCAGTAGAAACGTACATGAAATGTATTGCGTATGTTCTGGGCCTTTCGGGTTTCCAAACTGAGGGCGCTTGTGATAAAGGAAGGCAAAAGAGGCTTCGATCATATCAGATAAGTTGCTGCGGCAGAAGACGCGTCATGAGGCATCTCGGCAAGCTCGTTATCTGATAAGATCCGGCAGCCCCTGTCAACCACGATGACAGAGATCCCGAGGATGATCCTGTGCTATCAGAATATTTGAATCGAACGACGCCTTGCACCCTTGTTCGCCGCTACGAGCTTTTCCCCGATATCTCACACAGGGGGCCCGCCGGTACATGACCACCGTCCAGAATGATATTGACGGCACAAAAATAGGGTAGGTACGTTGTTCGCAAAGTCCTCTCGACATATATTATACACTCCGACGCGATCTGTCCAACTTTGCCTACAGTATTAGGCCCTCAGAAATTCAGCGAGAGACCCATTTTGAACTCCTCAAATTTTTTTAAATTTTACAACCCAAATTTTGAACTGCCGGAAATGATGTATTTTAGAACAGAAAATAATACGTAAAGTGGATTTTGAAGTATGTTTTGTCTGTCCTCTCTGATCCACCTTTCACACACGCAAAAAGTCGCGCACACGTTGGGAACACGTTGAGAAGCTCTATCCTATCCTACCACTGCATACAGCTGCCCGGGTATTGGACCTCAAGGATCGAGATCGCGTGCTCGTTGTTGGCACCTCACGCATCGCGCCGTTTACCTTTTCGCTTGCCCTCCCACAGGGGCCTGATGGGAGAACTTTTGAACAGTTCCATGAAACAATACGACTACGCAGTGTTTCACATGATCGAATGTATGGTTTTGAGGCTCTACCTCGAGAGGCAAGCGCGTGTACGACACGGCGTGTCGGGTGTGAGGCCACGAGGCTGACGTCGGCTGGTGTTTCCGATGACTCTAAATTAACCAATTTACGAGTGATGTATGACTTGGGATATACAGTGCTGCTGGACTGTAGGTTAAAAAGGGAACTGTAACTGGGACCGAGGCGAGGCGGCATCTATTTAAGTGGCTAGGGCCTGACCTCAACGATAACCGCAGAAGGTTTGAACTTTGCGTCTCAGTGTCCGAAATCATCATCCTTTCCCTGCCCAACAGCTGCCTGCTTGCGTGCCCTTTCTGCCATTCTTGACCTCAGTAGAAAGCCTTCTTGACTGAAACTATGAACCAGAATAGGTGGGTCTTATATTTCTTCTTTTCAAATATATATAGCCTGTCTAATGGCAGGCCTCGGTTATTTCCAGCGCTCAGAGCGTACAGGGGTACGTCATTCACCCCACTCAACATGAAATTTACTCAACTCGAGTCGTCTAGCACATTGTATCTCACAGGTACGGGATTCGCCTCTCGGAAACTCTACGACAACTGACCATTATTGGCGCATCAGACGTCGCTGTTGAATGCTCTAACAGCCTTGGGGAGAAGTTGTCTCTAAACCTTTTAGAGCTCCTCATCTTTGGCCCCGACAAAGGGATCAGTAAACGAATTCCTCTGTCTGAAGTCACTCCGACTAAATGGGAATCCGGGGGGCCGATCGAACTGTGGGTAATGATCGTTAAAAACTGTCGGAAATTTATGGGCTTACTGGTTGCCTTGAAGCCATACTGGAATCGACAGACTCCACATCACAGTGAGATCCGGGGAGGCCTATGATATCGCCTTCCCAAGTTTAGACTTGTCGGGCGTGCGCGCCGTGCAATCACCTTCTCGGTCGGGATGCAGTGAGTGTCGAACTTCTTCAGAGCTAGAAACGCGAGTTACTCAAGAATACACTCGAAGATCAAGTGGAGAGCAAGAACAAAGAGCTACGAGTAAACATATCGTGGTATATCCGGGAGAAGATAGAGTCAGGAACCGATCCCGCTGCAGTAGGAGGTGAGTATTTCTCGAAAGGTGGAGTTACCGGAACGATCAGTTCAGGATCCTAACCCTCAAACAGACGAAGTAGCTGAGATTCCGGAAGAGGCCTCAGCAGTTACACAAACTGTTCACCAAACCTCCCCCTGGAGTGCGCGCCTCGGTGGAATGCTCAACGACCTCGGAGGTGCAGCCAAGCGTCATTTCAAACGCATACCTGTGCTGCAGGCGATCTCAGATGCATACAATGCCGACCGCCCTTTCCGGCTCAACGAGCACGGAAACTGGTTCCTACGTGACTTCAAACGAACAGGGTGGCTTTTTTGCGTTACAGAATCAATCGCGAATCACCAAAAGTCTGTCGAGCTCACTCCTCCAGGTGACCCTTACCTCCCTTCCCGGCTCACCGACCTCGGAGCCTCGCTCGTGTCTCGCTTCGAGCGAACAGGCGATTTTCCTGACATTTCCGCAGCACATGCGGCATTCCAGAAGGCTGTCGAGCTAATGCCCTCAGGCAATGTTGACTTTCCTTCATGCCTGAGCAATCTCGGAATCTCGTTACGATGTCGCTATGAGCAAACGGCGGAACTGTCTGATATTTCAGAGGCCATTGCATTGCAACGAAAAGCTGCCGAACTCGTTCCCCCAGATCACGCTCACCTCTGTACCCGCCTGAACCAACTAGGAATCTCGCTCACACATCTCTTTAAGCGAACAGGCGAGCCATCTGACATTGCAGAAGCGATTGCCGCACACCAGAAATCTGTCAAACTCACTCCCTCAGGTCATGCCGATCTTCCTACCAACCTCAGCAACCTCGGGAACTCCCTCCTATCTAGCTTCGAGAAAACAGGAGATCTGTCTGAGCTTGCAGACGCGATCACAGCACACCAGAGAGCTGTTGATCTCACTCCGCCAGGTCACGCTGAGCTCCCTGGCTGGCTGAACAACCTCGGACTCTCCATCCTATCTCGCTCCAAGCAAACAGGCAAGCTTTCTGACATCACAGAAGCGATTGCGACACTACAAAGAGCTGTCTCCCTCTCTCCCCCAGGTGACTTTTGCCTGTTTGCCTATCTTGACAACCTCGGAATGACCTTCCTACATCGCTTCGAAAGAACGGAGGATTTATCTGACAGCGTAGAAGCAATTGATGCATACCAAAGAGCTGTCGACCTCACTCCCCCAGGTCACGCTGACCTCCCTTCCCGACTGAACAGCCTCGGAATCGCATGGAGAACTCGCTTCGAGCAATCAGGCAATTTGTCCGACATTGCAGAAGCGATTGCATTACAACAGAAAGCTGTCGACGTCGCTCCCCCAGATCATGCTCACCTCTCTCCCAGCCTGAACCAACTTGGAATATCTCTTTTACATCTCTTCAAGGGAACAGGCGAGCCGTCTAATATCGCAGCATCAATAGAGGTACACCGGAGAGCCGTCGACCTCGCTCCCCCAGGCCATCCCAACCTCCCTGCCTTCCTCACTAACCTCGGAAACGTGTTCATACGTCGCTTCGAGCGAACAGGCGAGCTCGATGCGCTTGCAGAAGGAGTCGTAGCACACCAGAGAGCTGTCGACCTCACTCCCCCAGATCATGCCGACCTCCCTACCCTGCTCAGTAACCTTGGAGGCTCGTTCCTGTGTCGCTTCAAGCGACTAGGCGAGTGGTCTGACCTCACAGAAGCAGTTGCAGCACAACAGAGAGCTCTCGACCTCACCCCTCAAGGTCGTGCTGACCTGCCTTCCAAGTTGAACAACCTCGGACTCACATTGCGATGTCGCTTCGAGCGCACTCGCGAGGCGTCTGACATTGCAGAAGCGATTACCACACTCCAGAGAGCTGTCGAGCTCACTCCCTCCGGTCATGCCGACCTCCCTACCCACCTCAGCAACCTCGGAAGCTCCCTCTTTTCTGGCTACGAGCAAACAGACGAGCTGTCTGAGCTTGAAGAAGCAATTTCAACACACCAGAGAGCTGTCGACCTCACTCCCCTAGGTGATGCTGACCTCCCTTTCCGACTGAGCAACCTCGGATTCTCGTCCCGACGTCGCTTCCAGCGAACGGGCAACCTGTCGGAAATTGCAGAAGCGATTGAAGCACACCAGAGCGCTATCGATATTACCCCCCCAGGTCATGCCGGCCTCTCTACCCATTACAGTAGCCTCGGAAACTCGCTTTGGCATCGGTTTTCCAAGACATCGAGCCCTGATGATCTGAATCAAGCCATTGCTCACTTCAAGCTTGCTGCGAACTGCGCCATCGGCCCACCATCAGACAAGTTCGACGCCGCCAGATTGTGGGCTTTACTGTTGTATATTCATTTCCCGGCCTCCCCAGATATCCTAATCGCTTTTGAGACTGCTGTCAGGCTCGTCTCTGTACTTGCTGGGATGGAAATGACTGTGCAGCACCGACACACAATGCTCCGAAACATTTCCGCCTTCTCTCTCCAGGCTGCTGGCGCTGCATGTTCATTTCGACGACCAGACAAGGCAATAGAATGGCTGGAGCTGGGCCGCTGTCTCGTCTGGCATCAGCTCAAAGATCTACGCACGCCATTGGATGACCTGCGGGCATGCAATCCTGCCCTTGCTCAGCGCGTTTCGGAAATCTCAGGCGCCCTGGAAAATGCTAGCTCACGCACTGGGCGATCCAGAACAGGTACCCCAGCTTCGGCTTCAGAAGAGACTTCAGCAGAAGAAGAGGCTCGCTCTCATGTTCTGTTAGCGCAGGAATGGGATACCGTCCTTGACATTGTTCGATCCACTCCTGACTTCGCAGACTTCCTCCAAACACAACCGTACTCGAAGTTACTGCCTTATCTTCCGGCTTCGGGCCATATTGTTGTAATCAACATTGACGAAGACCGTTGCGACGCCCTTGTGCTGATAGCTGGACGCGACGAGCCCCTCCATATTGCTCTACCCGACTTCTCCCTCGAAAGGGCCGAGAAACTGCGCAAGAGTATGACAGCTTATCTCGGGTCCTCTGGGTTGCGAACGGAAGCAGTCATCGAACAGGATGAGGAACGAGGGATAGTACTCGATGGCTCGCGCCAGGGGAAAGTTCTTCGCAATGTACTCGCGACTCTGTGGAAGAAAGTAGTCAAGCCAATTCTTGAGGCTCTCGAGTTCTCGGTAAGGAATTCTGCTTCCACATATTGCTATATACGATCTGACATGTGTTGTCACCTTCCTACCAGCGTTATCAGCCGGATCGAGGAAAGTCGGAAGGGGAAGATGTTGAAGAGCTTCCCCGGATCTGGTGGTGCCCCACAGGGCCATTGGCCTTCCTTCCGCTCCACGCGGCAGGGATATACGAGGATAGGGATTCTGACACCATTTTCGACTACGCCGTTTCGTCATACACTCCAACAGTCGCTTCCCTTACTGACCGTATCAAGAATACTCGCGTAATGGCCCACGAGACTTCTGGACTATTCATGGTTAGCCAGCCAAATACCCCTCATCTTCCCTCCATTCCAGCCACTACAGACGAAGTTCAAGCTATCCAAGCTCAGCTCATGAGCTGCGGAGTACGGGAGTTGATGCTTGAAGGGAAGGCTGCTACTGTCGAACTGGGCTTGGAGGGGATGGAGAACTATACCAGTGTTCACTTCGCATGTCACGCCACTCAAGACAGGGACAAGCCCCTCCAAAGTGGGTTTCACTTTCATGACGGCCGTTTGAGCCTGTCCACTATAATCAAGAAAGATTTGAAGAACGGCGACCTCGCTTTCTTGTCTGCGTGTCAGACGAGCACTGGGGAGGAGACGCTCTCGGAGGAGGCTGTCCATCTGGCGGCTGGGATGCTGGCAGCAGGATATCGTGGTGTTGTGGCGACGATGTGGTCCATTGGAGACAAATACGGACCAGAAGTTGCGAGCAACTTTTATAAATATCTTTTGGACAGGGGCGGACCAGGCATCGACGGATCGGGGGCCTCCTATGCCCTCCATCACGCCATCGGGAAACTGAGAAGACGACTGGACAACTCTGAGCGTTCTCTTCGAACCTGGGTTCCCTATGTTCACTTCGGGCTATGATCATCGATACTCCCTACTGCTTGTATAGTTCTTTCATCTCTTATGTCCAACTTTCCGCTGCTGCAGTTGTATCTTTTCGCCTCCATATGTAAATGTTGGTTCATTGTGCCTAAACCCTTGCATCCTTAGGATGCTATGCCTCACTATGTTATCTACGTCTCCGATCCTGCGGCGTTTTCTGCATGAATGTCAGAGTCACGGTGCACTGGAACTCATGGAGCCATGCTATGGACCCATGAGAAGTGTCAGCTGCTGCAAACACTAATGACACCAACGCCGGGCCGTCTCTCCCGCGTTATCATATTTGGCGCTGAGTAGCTTCCCAACTTATATAGCCCACCTCTGGCTTTCGTATAACGACATCCATTATTTCTGTTTAGCCCCCAAGTTCATCATAAAAGCCATTCGGCAAGCACCGTCACCGGCACGACGGCATGGCTTGAACCCGGAGAGCATCGTACCTGGCAATCGCCGTTCTGTTGATGATTCGAGAATCTTCGAATGGCGTGAAACTTGAAACTTCCAAACAACTTCCAACATCTGGACGCTGAAGCACAACATTATACGAATGATCTCACAAGAACTGTCTGTATCCTCCACTGCTAATCCTCAACCATTTTCCCGAAGTCACCTGCACAACCGTTGAGCGCGATTCTGCGGACAAATTGCAAATTCCTATCAGAACCCCCTTTTACATCTGTTGCTATCGATGTTGTTCCTTCGGCGTAATATGCGGCAACCCACACTGACTGTACCTAAAACTTAAACCTCGTGGTCAACTCGTGGAGTGGCTATCCTCGGCCACGCGCCCAAACTTCGAGCACGCTCAGGACGAGCCCATACTCTATGGCAGACCTCGTTGGATCTAATAGAGTCGGCTTTAACTCTACTAAGGGCTCCCAATCCTATAAGTCCGATCCACCACTCCATCATGATATTGACAAGCTCGTTAACGCTTGAATGACTCCGGATCGCGTATAAAACGTTCTAGCGTCTGAATTCTGCAAGGTCATGTCCGAATTATCCACCGTCAGCAGCAACATGTACCCAGCGAAGATTTCGCTCGACAAGGGAGGCTTCTCACGAGACCGTTCTCGGCAAATCTCCTCAAACCGACGCAAAGCGAAGCTCAATCAATTCATGGTACAGTTACTCCGCATTCGGCTCGTTGTACTCGCTATTGAGACGAGACGTGGTTCCCGTGGAACCGGAGAATCCCCGTCACGCGCTCGAGCTCCTCCAAAGCGCTATATAACGCAACTTCGAGATTACTGCTCCACCAACTGGATCTTCGACAGTTTCTGAAACAACATGCGTTTCCCATCTTTGATTGCACTCGTCTCGGCTGCTGCTTGTGCTTTGGCTCAGGACACCGATATCAACGAAGTCGTATCGGCCTTCACTGCTGCTAACGTGCGTTGGGTATCTAATCTACTGACTTGGAGCCTTGCTGATGTCACCACATGTAGATCCCAGCCAACTTTAACATCCGATTCAACCCCACCGCATTGCTCCAGGCCACCTTCACTCGCAATGGGGTCGCCACCACCTTCAAGTCTGGCCAACAAGTCAACCGTGACGGTTCGTACTCCTCACAGCCCCTTGTGAAATCCGCCGTCTAACACATTGACGTCGATCTCCTACAGCCACCCAACTTGTCCCGAGCTTCAAAGTAACAGGTGTAACCGACCCCGGCCCATACGTCATCGCCAACGTCGACCCCGATGGTGGCCAATTCGGCCATGTCCGCCACTACCTCGCTGGTAACTTCCAACTTACCGGAAGCGACCTCAGGAATACCAGTGCACCCGTTACCGCCTGGTTCCAGCCATCCCCGGGTGCAGGCCAGCCTGCTCATCGGTAAGTTCGCATTTAATTAATCCATTATATTTTGTTTCTTCGCCTTCACGTTTATTGCCTTGATCCCGTTCTTCCCAACAATCTTTTCTCCAGACCTGCTTCTATACCCCTTTCATCTGACTGCGAACTGATTTACGATTGACTCCATAGATACGTCTTCTGGTTGTTCAAGCAATCAGCCAACTTCAACCAACAGCGACTCGTCACCCCCACAACCTTCATTGGTAACTGGAACCTGAGCTCCTTCGCTGCTCAGACCGGTCTGGGCGATCCCATTGCTGCTACCTTCATGTATGTCCGCCAGTAAAAGGACGTGTTTGATGGGAATGGGTCATGCAGTGGTGGTATACACTCGATAGTCGTGGTATTTTTGTGAAATGGAATACTTGCATGATCTCTGTGAAGTCCGGAATGATGAGGGTAGCGTTCAAACTTAAAAGTTGGTTGTGGAGATTAGCGCTGGGTGAAATCCTCCTATAGATGAGGAACTTGAAGTGTGATTTTGGGCCTGGGCGTTCTTGAACTTGGAGTACCGTGCTCCTCCGATAGCAGGGAAGGCTTTTACGCCCTCTGCTCACAATGTACACTGTACAGCTTTTCAAATGCAACAAACATAGCATACATATATCTAGACACGATGGGAGTCAGATACCCTGAGGTCTGGTAAGAGTTCGTCAGAGATCTTATGCTCTAGCTCTACGCAGAAATGGACATGGGGAAAGAGAACAGGTTGCTGGGATCGTACTGTCTCTTTAGCTGCTGCAATCGCCCGAGGTGAGATCCATAGTACGTTTGTTGTGCTACATCATGGGCGTTAGCGAGCTATTCAACGAGACCTATGAATGTGATAGTCACAGTTTGGTAGCCGGTCGTCTAGGTAATTCCCATAGACACTGAGAAATTGTAATGAGCAGTTTTAGCCTGTGTCAGGCCTGTTTATTATGTTACGGGGAATAGCCGTACCCGTATGGCCAATTCGGAGGACTGTTCGTGACGATTGTGTTCACCATTCCTGGTTAAGAACGGGTGTGTCAGGATTTTCAATCTCTAGGGAGTGCGAGGGTGTTACCATCTAAGAGACTGAATCCAGCGTTGGGGAACGGAGGGGTCTGGCGAGGAGAGGAGGTGTAGAGTTGCATCAATAACAGCGACTTTCTGTAAGGAAACGCTGTTTCATTCTGGCCGGTGTGCTGTACATAGGAGTTTGGCCCGCCAAAGGTACCGATTTGAACCCACCAGGTCTAAAGACAAAACGTCATAACCTAGATACACCTGATGTGGTGCTGGAGTACGCACAGTGCTGGCTGGGAATGCATCTGTAGATATATATTTGATGAACGCCTCCAGAGCGCCAGAGGACAGGGGCGAGTCTTGCGGAACGAGGAGAGATTTGGCGTAGAAGGTGTCGTTCTTATCCCAGCTCCATTGTTCGAAAAACCTCACGCTGTCAAGATACGTTCCAGTAGTGACGTTCCTCGTTGACGGCCTCGGGAGAAGATTCAAAAGAGGCGTGATAGTCGAGTTGAAACTCTGAGGTCCCGCCGCAGGCGGCTCGTAGTGGGCTCCGGAGATAGTTACGGAAAGCTGTCCTGCACGCGATCCAGGGGAAAGGTTGAGGTCAGCCGAGAAGCTAGAAGAAAAGTTGCTCGCTGCGAAGCTTTGGAAACTCGCAAGGGCCTTGGTCGCGTCGGCAGTTGAAAGAGTCCAGTCGTACTCGAAGAAAGTCACCGACGATGGCGCCGGGAATGTATTGACTGTAATGGAGGTGACAACTCCGAAGGAAGGAGCTGAGCCCCTGAGTGCCTGATGTAATGGAATTTATACTTCGAAGACGTTTATTGCGACTCTTTAAGATGAGGGACGTACCCAGAATAAATCCGAATTTGTACTCTTGGACGCAGATACTATCGTTCCGTTGGCGAGAACGACTTCAGATTCTTGTATTGTGTCCATAAGTAGCCCCCATTTTCGAGACGTAGGTCCATATCCACCATAGGCTAGATAGACATCGTTGTAAACCTTGAGCCAATTCGCAAGGAGATCGATAAATGCTCACAGGAATGCCCACCAACTCCAACCAAAGGACAGGTACCATGCGGCAACGCTCGCTTACCGCGAGAAAGGGCCACGGCCAAGTCACCCAGAACCACACCAGGACCTATCGTTGCCCTGTTGCTCGAAGAATCGATTTGTACCCCATTGAGGTTTCGTAAGTCCACCACGATTGCACCTTCTCTTCCTCCACCCAGGCAATTCGCAGTGTAACTGTGCTGAGAATCATTGCTCGTCATGTGAAGTTTGAACGAGGGGCGGATGTGACTTACGCCTCCACTTCTAGACACCACCGAATAATTGTATTTCATCGCCACTTTGACGACCTCTGCGACCTGGCTCGCGTTTGCTGGGAATGCCACGGCAGCGGGCTTTGGAGTGAATCTAAGGTTGACTTTGGTCGTAGTGTAGGTTAGCATTTTGACTTTGTGAGAAACATCAGGACGTACATGGCACAGTCACATATGAGTACCCCGAATCATCTGAAATAGTAACATTGAATCCCAATGATTTCAAGTCAGAGCGAAGGGACGAGAACCCGAAGGCATTTGAGGTGACTCCGAAAAAGAGGACGGCGCTACAGCTGATAAGTAGTTTTGCGAGGAATGCCATTTGCAAGGCCTTGTGCAGTAACGGATGCGAGGAATCCTCGACTTGGGGAAGGACGAGACTTTATTACATTTTCCCTGGAGGATCGAGCTAATGTCTCTCAGGTGAAAGACGCCGGGAATTGGGACAATTCCGGTGCTGATCAACACTTGAGACATCGACTCAATGACGCTAGTGCGACCATCTCAATTTGGCCAACACCAAGCGCACAAGAAAGGTCATCCGGCTCTAGGGTCGGAGATAAGCTTAGGGGTATCGTGCAGTGAGCACTCACCGACATCTTCATGGGGCATCTATAGCGCAATCCGTCAATGGGCACATTGCCGGAACACCGCGCTGCGGCCGACTGACCCCTGTGAAATGGAAGCCAATTGAGGTCAAAGCACATAAATTGAAATGGAAGTGGAGGTCTGGAAATGTAAATGGATGGTCACGAGAGACTACGGAACCGTGCATTGTATCCCACCGGAACTTCGAAGTTCTATCCACCGACGAAAATCCGTTTTAACGAGCATGACCACTCACATTGTCCAGACGCAAAAGAGTGCAACCGAAATTCGAATACTTGAAAATCCAAGAGCCCTTATGAGGCCTTCTTAATTTGTTTGATCAACTGGGATCATGTGGGACGTTACCGGAGAGGGATGCGTACACAGGACATTAATGCGAGACACAAAGTTGGCGAGGTTCAAGTCCCACGCTCAACTTGTACAAGAGAGTTGCATTCCTATAGATTTCAAGAGAGTGCGAGCCAGTCCAATCTAAGATCAGCCAGGAAGGAGCTCACTGGCCACTGTTACTGGGCAGTCGGAACAGTAAATCAACAACAGCAACAGAACCCGTACGATGAAGATCATCTCCAAGCATATCCTACACCGCCACCTCTTCGCTTAACCACCTTGTGGGGAACGCAAATACCGACTTCGGATCGTACACCCGCTTGATCCTCTTTATCGTTTCAAAGCCTTCTTTGTAGTATGCTCGTGGACCTGAGAATAGGAATCATTGGTTGTACGTGGTAACACAGGTAAACAAAGGCAGGACGCACCATTGGGTTGCCGGTCGTCTATGTAATTCGTATATGCTCTACATGAGCGGATTAGAATGCTGCAGTAAGCTACATGCGAGACGGAATCGTACCCATAATCCCATTCCCTGGGACTATTTTTGAGGATGGAATTTACAGCATCTGAAGTAGACATAAATTTACGAGTTAAAAAGAAATCATAGCGCACGTACTGTCAAGGAACGTGAACCCCGAATCAGGATAAGGAGGAACATTGTCACGAGTGCTCCCATATAGCTGTATTCCAAAGAGAGCGTCCCGATGTGGGAATGCAGTGGACGATGTCGAGGGCTTTGTGATGGCTGAATTTCTTCCGCCAAAAAGATCCAGCTGAATGAACCACCAACCCTATAAATCAAGTAGTACCTCGTCAACTCAGGCTCCCCGAAAAGGTAGTAGCGGCTCTCACCAGTTCGCTGGCGAAGCCCTCTGTCGCGAACGTCGTGACGAAAGCTCTGATAGCAGCTGTAGACAAAGGGGAACGACTGGGCGTGATCAAACTCTTCGCATAGAATGTATCCCTCCCGCCAGGTGTTGTGGTATCCAGACTTCCTCCTGCGAGGTTCTCCGCACTATGTAGATAGTCACCAGTATCAAAGTTCATCGCTCTGGGGGGATATGGCATAGCATCAATCAACCCCTTCAACGTGCCATTCAGCTCGATGGAAGGCCCATACCATCCCCCCACCAAGCCAAACGATATATTCCCTTGGATACTGGCTCTGGTGATGACACCCTGAATACCAAGGTGGGCGGGTATGTTGGCAGTGAGAACGTAGCGTTGGTAGGCGGCGATAGCAGCCGTTGCATCTTTGATGCTCAAATGCCAGTTGAAATTGAAGATGGTGGCAGAGGGCGGAGCGGCGAAGGTACGAACTTTGATGGACGTCACGATTCCGAGGTACGGTGCAGCTCCTCGAAGACCCTTGGATTATCTTTTAGACGACCATATTGAGCAACCGGCTGGGTTCACGCACTGCGAACAAAGCCCTATTTTGAAGTTGAGAGGCAACCACTGCGGTGCCGTTTCCAAGAACAACCTCCACTTCTTCGATGGCGTCTAAAGAGAGGCCCCAGAGCCTCGAGGTAAAGCCGTAGCCACCAAGAGCTGTAAGGGTGAACGTGAGTGCTTATCGAGCTGTTGAATGGATAAACATACTGGCGTGTCCACCCCAGCCGACATACGCGCAGGTTCCGTGAGGTAGTGCTCTCCCATGCTGGCTCAAACCGAGGACGATCTCCCCCAGTCGATTTCCAGCACCAATGACGGCCGTGTTTGTGTCCGTGTCGACCTTCAGGTGCTTGAACCTCGATAAGTCAATCAAAATTGCGCCGTCTTCCGTTCCTAGGCCGTGGGCGGCATAGCTATGCTGGGTGAAGTCAATACCTGAATGTTCCGACAACGAGGAAGAGACGTACACCTCCACTTCTCGCAACAACCTTATAGTCGAATTCGTATCCAGCCCTGACGATTTGACCAACTTGTTGCGACGTAGATGGGAAGGCGACAGCAGCAGGTTTCACGGAGTACCGTCGGTTGACTGCGACAGATCATGTATGTTAGGTAGGGGAGGTATGTTTTGCAATCGAAGACGTACAGGCTTCGGTAGAGGATACGAACAGCGGGTCACCTGGGAAAGCAACGTCGAATCCTTTCCCACCGAGGGCGTCTTCCAATGGCCCGGAAGATTGTGCCACGACTGGTGGAAGCTGCGTGCTGCTGCTGCTGAAAACTAAGAATATGGCGAGTAGACCTATTAATGTCACCATTTAGCTTTGATTCACCAAGAGAGGAGGTGATGCCCACCAACTACGCAGGAACAGATTAAATACGTTCGGGTGTGGCTTCTCAACGAAGTGGAGAAGCGTGACGCCAGCGTGGAGAAGCTTCCGCTGTGAAAAATGATTAACATCTTGTCCGCAGATGCATTCCCTTCGATATACTCTGCAGTTAAATGATCAGCTATTCCCATGAACGTCACATAGAGGTCTCACCGCTGCTGCAAGGTTGCAGATAAGTTACACAGATGGCGACGAGTGCAGTTCGTGAACTGGGTGGATATTTGCAGTAAGGTCAGAGTTCATGAAGGGCTACGCTTGATTTTCACGACATTCCGCCCAGCGAGATAAGTCGCAAGGCTGTGAAAAGAGAATGACAAGAGCGGTGGAAGTGTTGAGGCGGTTGTGTGGCGCAAGATTGTGAAACCTTAGTCAGCATCAACAACGGCGGCAAACTGCCGCATTTGATCTGCCGAAGTGAGGCGCATCAGGGCGCATCAGAAATCACTGAACAAGGCTCCCAGGTTTGAAATAGTCAAATGTATCTACTCCAACGGAAAGGGGGCGCAATGAAGGCGCCACTTGGCCATTTCTACATGTAGAACACAGGTTCAACAATTCAAAGACTCCAAGAGCGACACAATCCATGAGTACAAGGGGAATGAAGCGCACAACAACTCTAAAACAAAGCCATCAAGTCTGGACCGGAGATGTCATATATTTCCGACCGTATTGACTTATTCTGCACAAGACACGAGCACTCAGTCCAACTCGGAAGAGATCCAGCTTACAGTCGACTCAAATTGTGGTGTAAACACAGGACTCTGAAATAAGCCCGTGCCTTTTAACAATAGCGGGAGAAAACCGCCCAGGTCAACCCATGCGTCCCACGCAACGACTTAGCAAGCCCCTGATCTAGCTTGTCTGGTGCTCTGGGGTCCCTTTCCACCCAGATGCTAAAGTCTCCAACGTATAACACATTCAAGCTGCTTCTCGCACTAGAACCCTTCAATGAGATTTCCACCGATCAACCTGCTGTTTACGGACATTTATCCCCCTTCGAAACAATGAGCCAATCCACGTTTGGTCAAAATGACTTTACTTGACGGGCGTTGTGACGATTCACGACACTGTATCTCACACGCTTTCTGTCCCAATACAGGCCCCAAGTCTGCTGTGCGTCCTGGAAGGTCTATCTCGCTCTCACCATATCAATAGTATCCGCAAAGATTACATTCCGCAGCCAATAAGCAAATGTATAGAGATATAATTTGAGTAGCTAATCTTCAAACACCGCATGTCGATCTTCGGCGTATGTGGGCTTTGTAATTTCAGCCAAAATGTCCAAAGAACCGAGTTCATATCATAGGCGCCCATAGCTCAGTGGTGCGCTGATGTGACAACTGAAATTCTCGTACCGATGCACCCATTTGTCTAATTCTAGATTGGCGGTGACGTCCCGAATTGAACATCTGTATACGGCCGGAAAGACACGTCTAAACCCGATGTCACGGCCAACCAGACGGGGTTCTTAGAACAGACGTACAGACTCAACTTGGGCCGTGGAAAGCAAACTATGTAGCCATCTGAAGTAACCTACGCTTGGCTTATCATGGGCAGCCGGCGGACGTATGTGGGGGATCTGATTATGGCATGTCAAGTGAATACTCGCCATGAGGCTGAAACGAGGCGTCGAACAATTTCCAGGTTTACTCAGTGCCATATTCAAATCTATTACGATGCGGCGAAGTTTTCTATGGTAAATTTGCGCCCCATCAGAACCGCTTTCACCGTGAATAGCGGGATAGGGGCTCCCGAACATAAGGACAACGTGTTGGGCTCGCATATCTGTCAGGCTCAAGGACGTCGTCCACATATATCAGAGGTAAGTACAGCAGAGTCGTTGATGAAAAATGTTACCCTGTATCGATAGACTTTATGGGGACATCGTGTTTCCAATACAGGCGACCATCAACCGACAGCATGCTCGGCAGCCCCTCGGCCGCCTTGACCTTTTTAAACAAAGGAGGATCATAGCCATGCCTCCAGGGTCCACAGAAAGGCTGAGCTCCGGGGTTATGAGCCCTTGGTCCCTTTGTACCAACTTGAGAATGGAGCGCGTCTGTAGACTCCAACGGGAACTCCCGAACCTTCTACCTTCCAGGCCTATCGCCTCCCGTGAACCTTTATTTATTGTATACCGTCTGTATACCATATCCATTGCCTTAGTGTATGACAGCTGTCAGCTACCATACAGCATTATTATGCATATAAGCACAACGTCGAGTAAAGCAAAACCGAGAGGTGTTTTGAAAGGAAGAATGCTCACTTCCTTCGATGTTTATATGACGGCTGATTCGAATTAGATGAAGCCACCTTCCGTACCCGAGCCTCCGGTGGACTGGTGAGGCTTCGCACGAAGCTTCGCTGTTATTCCTAAGAACGTCTAGTGCGTGTACCTGCTGACTCCGGCGTCTAATCTGGTTGGCGGCGAACTCTTGGACCCTGAGGCCGCAAGGCTCATGATAAAACTGATTAAAAACTCCTGCACCAGGTTCCACTGTGAGCTCTCGGACACGTGCGATGTACGCGTCATACCGCACTTCCGAGGGAGGTGGAACCCCTTCGTCTGCAAATTAGGTATAAATTAGCGGTTTAATCAAATCCCGTAAGCGAGCCCAGGTTCCAACGTCCATCTGAACGGAGCCGAGATCAACGAATGTGTCTCAATCATTGGGCGCTTCAACCGTTTGAAAGGTGGCCCGTGAGATAGCCCGAGCTCGTCGTTATCTTTGTCAGGAGATTTGATTCTTTAGAGACATCGCGAGGTTCAAGATCATCAGCTATCACGGACATGGTTCCAAAATGTCCTTTTCGAGAGGCCAAGGCGCTCCCTCTGGAGCGATCACTGATGCTCGCACACGCACAGCTAGTAAGGCGACTGAACAAAAGAGAAAATTGTCGATGATCTCCCGGATTATCGGGCCCATTTGTACCTTATGCCTCGAGGCTTCGGCGATGCATCAAGCCAATGACGTGCGGCCATTTGGTTGAGTTCATTGTGTCGGTAGGTTTCAACTGTAACAGGAGATTAGATTGAGTGATATAGATGGATGTGCGGGGTTGAACGCGAAGAAGGTCTCGATTAAATCGCGTGTTTCGTGCACCCAGTGCGGTGCTTTAACTTAACCCGGGCACATATGACGGCGTTGGGCGGTTCTTTGGGAGATATATCTCCGTTTGGGCTAGGGATAGATTTCAGTTCACGGTATCATGCAATTGGATGTCCGCACTCAGACGTGACCTGCTCTCAAGATATATTTAAGCCACTGCCTAGAGTCTGTCTAAGGTAACAGGCCTCCACTTCCTTGAGATCTCATTCCTCTTCTTTCAGGTTCACTCCACCCCCCGACCAAGTTTCTCCTCGCTCTCCCTGCATCATGTCTGAGCAACGGACACGCTATTTTCAGCCTTACTTCCTTGAAGACAAGAGTGGTCGCCTCACTGGATCAGAGTTCATCGACCTCTACGAGCGGATCAGGCTTTCCTATAGGTGTACCCGCCGACCCACCAACACAGTCGGCGCACAGTTCAGCATTCTCGAGCTATCCAGCCCCCGAGAGGACGCGTATACCAACGCGGTATCGGTGTTGGACTACCAGCCGGGCAACGCCCTGGGAACAGTCTACTTCGGAAACAGACCGCAGAGTATGGCCAGATATCTACGCAAGGTCTCAGACAGTGGCAGGTACGTGACTGGATAGTCCGAGCCTGGTTCGGCATCTTACATTGGTGACCGGTGTCTCATCATGGATCGACAGTTCCCTTCATCGGAAGTATATCAGCCAGGATGGTAACGAATATCGATGGTCGTACCGTACCCACGAGGATCACGAATGGACGGTACGTCTTCCGGTCCTCTTTGTTCCAAAGCCCTCCCCTGACTGGGAAGGTGGGTTCTTTGTCTAGTGCGTTGATAGTTCCGGGAGCGTCGTCGCGTTTTATCATCTTAAAATTGCGGGAGAGCCGCACTATGAGAGCTCCTCAGGGTGCATGCTGACCGTCGAAGAGAATTACGGAGACTATGCCTTCGGTAAGTTTCATTGATTAATTAATATCGGAGTCGAACTTGGCTCTTCAGAGCCTGGAACGCTCATTTCTGTGTCGGAGTTGATACTAATTAGAAATGTCCAGAGTTCCTCACATCGTGCTTGATCATGAGATATATCAAGGAGTATGATATTCAATAAAAGGGAATACTTGAGTAGATCGTTTCGAGCGTAGTGTATGTTGTAGTAGTCGTCAATTTCGAATGTAAATTTACCGTTATTCTTTTCGAGAATCAAACCCTGCCAATATTGAGCATGTCAATGATCCGCCGGAAGCTTCTATGAAAGTGGCCATGATCATTTTATAATACGTATTGATTCTCTTGCCCAATATTGAATGAATAAAAATACAATCGCGTTTATTCTACGTCGATAATTTATCCTTCAAATAAATGTCCATCTTTGCAACCCAACAGACCTTTAAGCGAAGATGTAGAGAGTGCCGAGGTAGTCAGGGGGGTTGTTGAAGCGGAGGTCCTTGTTGAGAGCAGTGATCGATTTGATCTCGTCCTCAGCGAGGTCGAAGACGAAGTGCTCCAGGTTCTCCTTCAGACGCTGAGGAGAAGAGCTCTTTGGGATGACGGCCAATCCACGCTGCGAAGCCCATCGAAGGAGAACTTGTGCGGGGGTTTTCTCGTACTTGGTCGCAAGAGCGGTGATGACGGGGTGTTCGAAGAGAGGAGGGGTATCCTTGGCCTTGTCCCAGTCGAGCTCAATGAAAGATTGGGGACCGAACCTATTGAATGAAAGACAATTGAGCGGAGTTGATGGGACGGAGAAATATGGATACGTACGAGGAATAAGCGGTGATTGCGATACCCTGGGATTTGGCAAAGTCGATAAGGGCAGTCTGGGCGAGGTAGGGGTGGATCTCGACTTGGAGGATGGCAGGGCGGATTCGGGCGTAGCGGAGGAGATCGATGATCAAGGCGCCTTGGAAGTTGGAAACACCAATGGTCTTGACGAGGCCGAGGTCAACGAGGTTCTCGAGCGCCTGCCATGTCTCTTGGATGCTGGCCTTGCTCTCGACGACCTTGTCCTCGAGGTTGGTCCATCCAGTTGGGTACCTATCCTTGATGTCGACGTACTGCAAAGCCACGGGGAAGTGGATGTAGAAGACATCAAAGTAGCTGAATGTTGGTTTGAACTTTGCAATGAACGAAAGGGACTGGTTGTATCACTCACTCGATTCCCCACCATTCGAGCTGTTTGCGGGTGATGGGCTCGACATGCTCCTTCTCGTGGAAAGTGTTCCAGAGCTTGGAAACGATGGTCAATTCCTCTCGCTTGACGAGGCCGTCAGCGATAGCACGCTTCACACCCTCTCCGGCTTCCTTCTCGTTACCGTAATCTACGATCGAGTTAGAATCTGAAACGCAGCGCGCATCATGAAAGAAGTACATACCAAAGGCACCGTCGAACAGTCTGTATCCTGCCTTGATTGCGTTGTAGACGACATCACCAGTGTTTTCGGTAACCTTCCAGAGACCGAATCTAGCGATCACGATTGGAGATTAGATAGGATGATCACGATCGCCATAGCCATCAACGATCTTACCCGACTTGAGGGATCTCGAGACCGTTGTTGAGCTTGATCTTTGGGACTTGGACCATGTTGGACAAATGGAGTGGTTGGTCGAGGATAGGCAAGGAAAGAAAGAGTGGGGAAAGGTTCGTGGTGAAGGAGGCAATTTATGGTGCGGGGCACCCGGCGGACGATACGATCCCGGCTCAGAATAGATGTATTTCCATCGACCGGGCCTGTTTAGCGTTGATTACAACGTGGTCGTCAGGCTTGGCATCCCCTGTGATATCAGTGCGGGACTGAGGAGGCCCTCGACCGTGTCGCCCTGTGTCGCGGCTAAACCAATCTATCAGCAATGAAGAGTATTCAGTCTTACTTGCACCCACTTCTGAGAGCGCAATTGTGAGCCGAAGAGGCATAGATTGGTGCACTATTGTGCCATTCTGAGGAACTTTGGTATACCCTTGGCAGTTCCCTATGATCGCAATCACAACGCAATCACGGATAGAACTCGGAAGAACGTCGCTCCAGATTACAATGCAAGGGTTAGGACAGCCCTCGTGAGTTGAGAAGGGGTACCTTTCTGTTATACACAGTCATATAGCTGCTTTCTGTTTTGTCAGATTTGACAGAGAATCGGGTGGCGTATACCTAGCGACGAATTTACGAGCGCGAAAAGGTTGAAAGAGGAACAACCTGAAATTCATTCAAAGAATCCGGTATATGCCGCGTCCAAGAATCTCCGTTTGAAGCCATTGCGATCAGTGCTCGCAGAAACATAGTAAGGGTTCGAAATTAATTCGCGTGTGCGGGATCTTGGAACGAATTATTCACTTTTGTAGCCAGTATTACTTAGATACGGATACACTTCCCAACCAATAAACGTACGCCCATCCATTATCAACACGCCAAAGCCCAACCTGATTCCATCATAACATCCCGTCTATTCCTGTTAGTCAAAGAACACAATCTGCACACTAACATCGTCCCTAAACCTCTTCGCCCTGTCCCCAATCATCCCAACCAACCCGGCCCTCAAATCCCTATCTGCACCTCCAAGCGCGTTCCGAATGACATGCACCGCCACACTATCCACATCCTGCGGTTCCATGACGAATTTAACAGTGTCCTCCATCTTCGAAACTGATTTGGTCGAGTACGATGAAGAGTGCGGGATACCCCACGAATGGTACCACCTGAACCCGTCTCTGCCATGAATCCCGCTCGAGGAAGACGAGGGGTTGGTATTCAGTGTTTGTCGAATAACGGGCAACTCGCCCCGCTCGATTAACCTTGCCGTATGAACGGCAGCGTCCTCGAGGCGGGTAGGAGAAGGAACAGCCCCCTGAGACTGCACACCCCACCCCCAGCCCGGGACAGACACTTCAGATGGATCCCCCCCTCCCGCTCTCGAAGCAGAACCTTCCCCTCCTCCTCCTCCTCCGCCACCATACGACCCCTGCAGTCCCTTGATAAGGCTCTCAGGGTCCCTCATCGAAACCGCCCCTTCCCCATCAGCTGCCGCACCCCAGCTCGACCCGCCTCCAAACCCAACAGCCATCGGCCGGTTCCGCACACCCGCACCCCCGCTCCTCCGTTTGCGCTCCTCAACCCACACACCGACCAGCCCGACCACTTCGTCATCCGTCAGCGACTCGAAAAGCCCCTTGCTCCCCAGGACGATGAAATCTCCCGGTTGGACGAGGGTGGTGGTGATGGTCGGTTCGGCGGTCATGTACGGCGATGATGCGCAGGAGGAGGGAAAGGAGGAGGAGGAGGAGGAGGGGAGAGATTGGGGTGGTGGGCCTTCGACGTCCTTGGACGTGGGCACACCGAGTGGCCAGGGTACACTCCCGTTGCTAAAGCAATCCATCGGCACGTCACCGAGAAACTCGCGCCACAGCCGTTCCTGGACGCCCTGTCCCCATTTCAGCATCGCATACCCAAAGCCTCTGGTCGTCTTCTCGCCTAGGTAGCTATCCTTCTCGCTCGGATTGGCTGACGGGTCCGTGACTGTACGATCAGAGTTGGGTATGAACAGCTTGTCGTGGATTTTAGGATGCAGATTAGATATCCGCTGGCGTTCTTGCGGGTTGGATGGGACCTGGTCGGTGGAGAGTTGCGTACATTCGTAGAGCGTGGGGTATTCGGAGCGAGGTAGAGGTTGGAGAAGTCGATTCTTGTCATTCTCGGTCCCCGTTTTCGACACCACAGGATTCCACCACGAGCCCCGCTTTCCCTGCTCCTGCTGGCCCTTCTTGAACGCCGGTTCAGGAAGTGTCTTTTCCTGTGTCGTTTGGCCTTTCGCAGCTGGGCGGTATTGAGGGTTTGTGACAGGCCTCCCAAGCAAAGCCCGTGAATCGCCAGCGAGTGCGACCTTCAACACCCTCGTATCGCTCTCGTAAAACGCCACGAGCGCACCACTCCCCGCTTCTGCATCGCGCAACAGATGCACGGCTTCCTCTTTCGACCCATGTGTGAAAACACCATACGAGGCACCCAAACCCTCCCCCGAATCGCTTTCCACCAGCTGTTTCGTCCTCGCCTGCACGTTCCTGAAAAACTGGGCAACGGCTTCGAACACCAGCACGTTGTCCACTTGTAGGAATGCATCGCGGATGGCTTGGTCGATATCCTCCGAGGGGGGGAATGGACGGACGATGTCTGGTGTGAATGGTATGACCCTGTTTGGCGAGTATCCGGTTGCTGGGTCGTCGGGGCCGGAGTCCATCTCCATCATCTCGCCTGATGCTGAGCCGTAGGCGTCTTGGGCTGAAGAGGGTGTTCCAAGGGTGTTTGGGTCGGCGTCGGTAGTGTCGTAGAATTTGCCCATTAGGTCTGCGATGGACCCTGCAATTGCAAGTAGGAGGTTGGAGGAGAGGAAGGTCGATGTACCGGGTCCGCCTTCTCCGTCGAACAGACCAAATAGAGCCCATGTGTGCGTTTGCAGTGGTATGAAGGACGTCGAGAGCATTTCTTCGGCTGGGTAATGCCTGGAAACGGAGTATGTCAGCATCGAGTCGCGCTAATATGATAAGGACAAAAGATATTTGGATAGGATACGTACACGGAAACGGAAGCTCCATCCACCCTTGCGATACCGGTCTTGTCGTTCTCTGGTGGGCAGAACACACCAGAGTTCTTCCAGAGCTCTGACTCTATGATGTTGTCCGATAGTGTTTGAGAAACTCCTTCGAGGACGACGTCGAAATCCACTGCTGGTTGTCCGCCCATCCTGAGCTGTCGTTCTCGTAGGTCGAGTAACGGAGACTCGTAGCATCGGTCGACTGCTTCTTCGTCGTCTCCAACCCCAGAAGGTGGTGAAATAAAGTGATAGGCCGGGGTAGAGAAATTGCTGTAGACCAACGCGGCGCCGACACCGAGTCCTACGAGGACTGAGGCAACAGCGCGCGTTTCTGACCTTGTATAGTCATTTTTGAAGGTATATCCTGTTCCGCGACTACGAGCCCAGCTAGGGGAAGTGTGGAATACACGCCGTGTACTTGGTGGTCGGAATCTGGAGAGGTGCGACCATACTCGAGGTAGCATTAAGATACTACAAGCACTGATACTACTATAAGTTGCTATTTCCTCTGGTTATGAGACATAAGACTTGCCTTTGAGTATGCAAAGCACGTAGAGCAGTGCCCTGGAAGAGACAAGGGAGAACTTGCAGGATGACGTCCGACTCCGCCAGAGATGTGGCTGTACCGGCAACACCCGCGCATGCGATCACGGCATATTCCGGAGGCTTCTTTGCCAAAGAGTTCTTCAGGAAACGTCGAGCTTGAGAAATATTAAAAGTCGTTGGAGTCACGAGGAATACAGAGCGGTGGGGCGCTTATAGCCAAGTCGGGGCATAACTTTTCCACACGTCAACCATATCCTTGAGCGTTAATGCGACTTGGAGGGACCGAGGACCTCTTAGGTTTTCGACGTCAATGATCATACGCGGGGTGTTTTCCGCCCTCCTAGATACAGTTTCTCGACGTATATTTTTTCACTCATAAACACATACGTCGAGGAGACAGCGGTGGACGTCCGGGGGTGCGGATGACACAGGGAAGTTCAATTTAGGATGGTAGATTGAAACAAGTCAAGTTTAATAGGGCTGTAGGTCAACCCTCCCTCTTGGACGCGGCATACGAATTGACCTTTGACCCTCGATGAAATTGAACGGCGCTAGAGATGGAAGCCACCGCAAACGCTAAGCGCTCCTGCCGCAGACATGGTTGCACATTACGCTGCCCAGTGCCAAGAGCTTGAACCAACTTGGCAATTTCCAGCAGAGGCCTTACTAGGATGGTCCTGGGCCTCCGTGACACAATGCGTGTTCAACACTGTCGATTCGTCTTTTATCAACTCTCTCAACCCGCCCCTCGACAACGCCATCGGGATCCAACTCCTCAACGAACCGCACCCTCCCAACGATACCATCCTCAAAGACTGGTATACCACAACCATCAACTCGCTCCGGTCCATCGCACCCTCTATCCCTATCTATCTTGGCGAGAATGCTGGCGCCCTGATGTCTACACCGACTATGTCACCCAGGACTGCGAACGCCCTGATCGTCCTCGACCATCACCTTTATCGGTGCTTCACACCTGACGGCATCCGCGCGTCGGTACAGGACCACGTCCGGGCTCTCAAAGATCCTTCAGGGATCTCCCAAACCTTTGAGCGCATCGCAGAGCGGCTGTGTCATTGGTCTGGAGGTCTCAACCCCGGCTCTCTTCGCGGGGTGCCAAACGAACGACGCGACTTTGTCCATGCCCAACTGGAGCTCTACGAACGCACCTGCGGCGGGTGGTATTTTTGGACTTACAAGAAGGAGTATCCAGGCAATTTACGGTGGTCTTTCACGGAGATGGTCAAGCGGGGCATATTCCCGTCCATCGTTGGGCTCGTTCGGAAACGTTCACCCAGTGACGTGGATAGCCAACGCGAGGGCGAGAGGAGGCCGGCTGCTCTTGAACAGGCGCGGAATGCAGCGTATGGTGTCTGCATCTTTGCTAGCTGTATCCGCGGGGTACTGAAGGTTGGCTAATTCAACCTTGTAGATGCTCATCGTGAGTACTTGGGAGAACACCCTGGCGACTACGACCGCCAACGCTTTGCCAACGGCTTTGAAGAGGGCTGGAAAACAAACTATCGGTTCTTCACCTTCAGAGAGGTCAAGTCAGCGAATCGGGGCAAAGAGATGCCCTTGCATTCAGAGCAACGTCAAATCATGGTCAGCGTTACTGGGAGTTTGAACATTGATTTCTGCAGGGCTGCAATGGTTCTAGAATTGACTTTCAGCAAACCTTCTGTTAAGGGTCACTTCATGGTGTTATAAGCTGATAATTCTACTCGCCGTTTGCAGATCCTATAAAATCTCCGCTTACTTCCAGTTGAAACTCTTTTCCAATCTTGACTACACGGTACTTTGGCTGATGTCATCCGACGAAGTCTGTATGAAGATTGAAACTGAATTCGTCTGGACGCGAAACATGCTGCCTCCACCTCGATTCTGGATCAATTGCCGTCAGCAGAGCCTCTTAAAATCTGGATACATCTCTACTCGCCATTACACGTTGCTTCGTTGAACCCGGCAGGATACTGTGAGGCAAGTTGTGGGAGGGGTCCCCTGAGGCGGGGTCAGGCTATGATCAGCCCCGGGTGACTCCTAACCCTCCAAAACGTCAGAATGTTCAGATTCCTGCCCTCGAGCATCTCCTGGCATTCCTAAACAAACCACTCAGCGACGCGGAGAAGCTGCCCATTAGCAGGTCGGTCTTTCGCGCACTTGTCGGCACAACCCTCTGTTGCAACCACTGCACAGAGGAGGAGGTTTCCTCGGTCTTTCGGCTCAAATACCACGACGACGAGGACATGTTGACCTCTGATGATGGAATACCAGTCAATTTCATACCTACTGTTACAAACTCACCACCAGATTCAGGGACAAAGGCGGCCTTCGTTAGCACTTGGGATCGAAACATCCGCGATATCATAGAACGGTGCGTGTCCTCCGGTCAGACCATCCGGGAAAGCAACAGGCATACGTCTACCCCACGGCTCAGACCTTCTTACGGCTTTCTCATAAACAAAACATGCCCATTTCGTGGAGAAGAGAAAGGGCCCGACAGCACAGAGAATCCAAGAGAAGAATTATCACGCAAACTTACCTGGATTTATAACTCCACTCCTTACGTTCTCGGTACGCGTTCCAGCTTTTGGGGGGCCTCTTCAACGACACGAACTACATCCTTCCAGGCTACCATGCCAGTGGGCCAACTATCTCGCTCGTAGCATTGACTCCCCCTGTCCGCCTCGGTGGGAATCCAGACATTTATAACCTCGTACAAACGGATCTGCGATGGAGGAGAGAACGAATCCAAAATATTTTGCGCATCATCAACCTCTCCACCTTGCTTGTTCCGTTGTCTCGACTCATGGAAGAAAGCGGGGCTGAGTTCATGCGTATCCAAGGGTAACTCGGCGATTGTTTGAAAGAGGCGTGCTAACAAATATCCCTCACATAGGCGGACGTGCACGATAGAGTTTACGTCCTCCGTTATAATCAAGACCTATCAGGACTTGGCCATAGTCCAGCACCTTCGCAGCGTCTATGCCATATTGAAGGACCACGACGTACCCAACGTCGACTACCTTTCATACAGCAGGGACCAGGTCGTCCATCTTGAGCCTCGTGGCATTCCAATGAAGCCATATACGAAGCAAGAATTACGTGACTGTGTTCGATGCATTCTCGAGGCGTTGGTGGTGCGTTTATGCACTGGATCGTATTTCAGCTGAACCATACCTCACTCTTTGTTCCTCCATTTAGGTGTTGCACAAAATTCCATTATACCACCGGGACATCCGGCCTGAGAACGTGGTCAGGAGGATCGACAATCCGTCTTCGTGGTTCCTGATCGACTGGGGAGACGCATCTGGTCCAGAGACGGCGGCCCGGCCTGATTTCGCAACGGAGACCCACTCTCCAGATGTATTTCATGACGGTCACGGGGCAGAAGTGGATATTTGGGGTGTTGGGCTGTTGATTGACACATGTGCGGCCCCAGGTTTGTCCCTCGAGATGACCGATTTTGGACAACATCTCTGTCAAAATTCGAAAACTCTGACCGCTGCGCAGGCTCTTGTAGAATTCATTAGTTTCAAGTAGCCTAGACTCAGAATGGATGCAAATTTTAATTCTAGTGTTTGAGCCCTGCGGCAACTGTGTCGCCGATCGTCGCCCACCTTGACTGTATTTTGAGGGTAATTAGGGGACATTCAACTTTTATCCTACCACGTCTCCACCTTTATTGGGTTCCCAAGATCATAGATGGCGGTTTGCCACATGAGGTTCAAATTCCGCATGGCCATTAGCGACCAGTCTAGGATTCATCCCTTTAACCCAACCATTCACTATGTCCCTTACCGCCATAAACTGCCTCATTTCTGGAGACGGGGCGAATAAGATATTCACCGTCAAGATTTCTCCCGACTTTCACGTCTGCGACCTCAAGGATTCGATCAAAGCGCATTGGTCAAACCGTTTCAAGCAGATTGCCGCAAAAGACCTCCAGCTCGGCAAGGTTTCGCTTGCAGTGGCCGACGTGCACCAAGCGCAAGATTGAGGACGCTTCGCAGCGAATCCAACTGGTAAGCATCAGACACGTTCCGTCGCTTGCTGCTGCTGACATTATATATTCTGTAGATTAAGGCTACAGTACATGCAGCCAGTTGGGGTAGCGGTTAAGCCCCCTGAGGAGCCCCTTCGCACGGGCGAAACAGGCTAACTACCTCAAATTCAAGGCCCTCACTGTGTACCACATATAGATGGCAGGTATTCATACAGATTTACACAAGTTCGCGTGACACGCAAGGAAAGCCGTGCGAGACCCAGTTCAAAGTGCACTGTTTGCCTACGGTGGAGAGACCTTGGGTCCTTGCTTCTCGGAGGTGGCAGCTGTCCACCCTTTCCCGGGAGATCATATGATGCAGTCGTAGCTTCTCTCCGCACTGTGCGCCGTGTGCATGAACCTGACCAGATGACCTCCTTGTGATGCGTGTATCTGAGTCAGAATACTAGCAACTGATGAGATAAATCTCCAACATTGACCACGCTCATCGATGGTACGAATCGCAGGGGTAACTGTACTGGTATCCACTTTCCAATTCACTGGTGCTTTGGTACTACAACACTTCCACGATCTACCACAAACATTTAGCCGGCCGTACGACTTTATCGTTGGTGGAGGTATATCCAAATCACCGTATCACACACTCACAAGTTCTTATAACCATCCACCGCACAGGCGGGACCGCGGGATGCGTCATAGCGAGCCGTCTCTCTGAAGACGCAAGGTTACGGGTTCTGCTCATAGAAGCAGGCCCAGAGTGCGTAGCATAACGCTCAAAGCGAACATTTGGCTGAGCTGTTGTATAGCAACAAAGGTATCCTTCAACTCATCGTGCCAGGATACAACGGACCCCGGGATAGTTACCTCAACTGGAATTTCGAGTCTAGTCCTCAGCTGGGACTGGGAAACCGGACGCTTCCTGTATCTCGAGGCCATGTCTTGGGCGGGAGCAGCTCAATCAGTGCGTGCAGTATGCAACCACCCTGTCCCTTGGTATTGAGAGTGTCGCGGCTCCCGTAGATGGAATGGTGTATACTCGTGGCTCAGAGGATGACTTTGACAACTGGGGGAGAGTCACTGGCGATAGTCAGTGGAGCTGGAAGGCTTTGCAGCCTTACATTCGGAAGGTCAGTTGTGGTCAAGGATTCTTTCTGCTGGACACGGCTGATGGCTTCCCTGTAGAACGAACGATGGGTGCCCCCTGTAGGTGGTCGGAACGTTGATGGACAATACGATCCGAACGTGCACGGATACGATGGGAAGGTTGGTGTCTCTCTTCCATGGAGCGGTCCAACAGAACACGACGTTCGGTCTATCAAGACCACGGAATATCACCCCGAGTTTCCTTTCACCCTGGACGTCAACGCCGGAGCTCCACTGGGCGTTAGTGAGTGTCAACCAATTACCATAGCCGTATGCACAGTCACTGACGTTGGAATCAGTCTGGAAACAGTCCACGATTGCGAACGGAGAGAGGAGCAGTGCGGCTACTGCGTACCTCGATGACAAAGTTCGAGCCCGACCCAACCTTACGATACTCCTCAACACCTACATCACTCGTGTTCTTCCCGCCAATTGGACGAATGGGCTTGACATGAGAAAGATCGAAATCGCGCCGCGGAATGGAAGTGCGTATCATAGCTCTCAACTTTCAAGGGGACCTGTATCCCGTTCATTGATATGTTATCTGCAGCAATGAATGATACAAGAACGATCTTAGCGAACAGAGAGATTATACTGACCGCGGGTGTCATCGGCACCCCTCAAATTCTTCTAAACTCTGGGATAGGAAACATGACTGAACTACATAATCTCGGCATCAAACCCATACTCGATTTACCAGACGTCGGGGAGGGTCTAACGGAGCACGTTGGGGCTAGTGCCTCCTGGACTGCAAAAGTCCCGCAGGTTCCAATGTAACTTACGATCTCCATTCCGCTATTGCTCTTTCCTGATATCGTCTCCCAAGAATCGACAACGCCACGTCCTGGAATATGTGGCAAAAAAATCGCACTGGCCCACTGACGGAGAGATTTGCGCATCAGCTGCTGTGGATCAGGATTCCCCCGCATGCGGAGATATGGAAAAGATATAAAGACCCTTCAACAGGCCCGACATCGCCTCACATCGAGGTTGGTCTATCAGTAAGTACTAAGTCGCATCTGCATCTGCAGAGACCTAACTGACTCGAACATCTCAGTCCGGGACGGAAGCACCAATCGCTAGTATCGGGCTGTTAACACCACGCTCCAGTCAGTCCGGGTCTCTTATAAAATCGCAACAAATCCTAAAACGAATGTTCAGGTGGATCCGTAAAACTCGCATCCAATAATCCGTTCGACAAGCCGATCATAGACTTGAACCTTTTCTCTCATCCATTCGACATAGAGGCTATTAAAGAGGGTTTCCGTTTGATGAAGCTTTTCTACTCAGGCCCTGCATGGGAGGGATACGTCACGGGATTTGTCGGTCCAGACCCTGACACATTAACCCCGGAAGAGTTCGAGAAGGCAGTAAAGGAGACTGCGCTCACATGGTATCACCCAGTCGGAACAGCTGCCATGTCTGCCAAAGGATCCAGACGAGGAGTTGTCGATGGAGATCTGCGATTGAAGGGAGCTTCTGGTTTGCGTATTGTTGATGCTTCTGTATTGGTGAGTAGTCATCGTCAAACCTCTATAAGTGTTCTTCCTTCTCATGGCTAGACACCTGTCGGTAGCCGTACATTCCTACCGCCCACACTCAAGCAACTGTTTACATACTGGCTGAGAGGGCTGCTGACATTATTCGAGGAGTCGACGTAAAAGCTTAATAGTAAATATGTTCATTTGCATGGACTACAAACGGACTGCCAAGGCTTGAGTTCTTCAGGGCTGGGAGACAGACCGAGTCGTCTGGGGCCATTCGCGAAGTTTTATTCCCTGGCACACAGAGGAGTGGTCCCTCTGTCGTATTTTATCGCATTTTCAGCGGACCAGAGGTCTCAGGGAACCCCATTCAAGTGAGCTTCCAAACTCGCAATTATGACTTTTTAAGCTGAGGGTCGCTGAATGTGGTCATCGTGCATTATATTGGCACTCAATTGCATTCCCGCTGTTCCGGCGCACGACACGTTTCGGTTTGAAGGTGGCGCCTATCTGCTAGCTTGTTCACAGCCTTTCCTGGTGGACGACAGTCGCGAGTATACCGTGTGAAAACGCTTCACTGTTTCTGCAAATATCTCACAAGGGTACGGAGAGGGGCAAGGGCCAACCGCAAAAGGCCTACCATCTCACAGTAGCTTCATATCCAACCAACTCCTCCTGCGTCGGGGAGAAACGTCGCTGGAAAATATAACCCTAATATCGCGGAACGTGGGCGTTAGCCTTCCCGAGATAGATCCTCATGTGCTCGAATGCTTGAGCCTCGACGCGATCAGCTAACCACGCCAAGTTGAGTTCCGTTATGACCAGGACATGAACTCTGGGAAGCCGATCGGGCTTGATAGGTTTCTACCCCCTCTGTCGCGTTCGATGCTGTGATGGCTACGAGACCCAGGCTGGTGTCAGCGAGAGCACGGTTCTCGAAGGCGAGGGAAACAGTGCTGCGTCCAGCTTCTTGGACAAGAGCGCAACGGCCCGCCCGAACTTGACAATTCTCATCAACACGTACGTGGCGTGCGTCGTGTGCCCCTGGCGGAGTCCCATAGGAACAAGATTCGCGCGGTCGAAGTCGGTTCATTGGTGGACCGTAAGGGTGCTACAGGCGTAACTGGAGGCCATCATCAATTTTGTGTTTTCGAGCCGCGAAGTGATTCTCGCGGCTAGTGTAATCGGGACTCCATAGATGAGGGGACCGGAGACTCCAGGGAATTGAAAGCGTTTGGTATCAACCCCATTCACAAGCTCCGGGATTTAGGATAGGGATGCATTTACTAGGCGTTATTCCCCATGGTATGGTTGATGAACGGCACGGTCGCACCTCCATAGCACTCATGTTGCTCGGTGCTTGGGTAGCGTTTGAAACGGAAGCTGCCCTGCAGGAATGGGTTGCAAGTCGCTCAGGCCCATTCATCAACAAAGGGCTGTATTCTCACCAACCCTTCTTTGGTCGTGCTCCGTCGGCGGTCCAGTAAGTACGTCCCAGTTATGTAAGGAGCAATCGGTGGGGGGATGCTTAATCCCCACTTGTGCCCTGGTGGTAAGCGCCGTCCTTCCTTTCGATAAATTCACCACAACTCGACTCTTGGATCCTTTATTCTATCAGCGGCAACCTTCTCTGCGGGCCGGCGGACCTTTCAGGCCCGATCAGACGCGGCCAGTGAAGCTGACGCAGCGCTGGTGGTTTCTCAATCTGTTCACTTCTCCCATGTCAGGTATCACTCTCCACTGCCTCGTTTCTGGCGACGGGGCAGACAAGATATTCCCCGTCGACATCGCTTCCAACGACAATGTCAGCATCCTCAAGGACATGATCAAGGAGGAGCTGGCAGTCCTTTTCAAGCACATCGGCGCGAAGGACATGCAACTCTTCAAGGTTTCGCTTCCAGCGGCCGACGCGGAACAAGCGCGAGACCCGGGAAAGATCGAGGGTGCAGAGCAGCTCTCTTCCCCTATCCACGAGATATCAGAAGTCTTCCAGGTTCTAGATGAACGTCATATTCATGTCATCGTGGTGAAGCCTACTGGTGAGTGTCTGACCTTTTCCATCGGTTTCTTCTCCTGACGCAATATAGTCTCCTTGAATTGTTATTACCCTGCCACAAAACCCACTACGTTCACTATAGCCATTAGAAAAGACGCTCGTATAAACGTTCTCCTTGAAATGATCGGCCAAAGGCTCAAAGACTGGGGCTATAACGTGCCGCTGACAGAGATCCACGTCTACAAGGTGCGTACGCGGTTTGTGTGGATACAGCTACCTAGCTAAAAGGCGATGTAGACAGATATTCCATTGTACCCCAAGCACAGCGCTGCTGACCGCGCCCGCCAATTCCTTCACGAACATCCAGGGGATCCCATCGAGATGGACTCCACGGTGGACAAAATTTCAGATATATTTCCCCTCAGCTCTTATGGAGACAAAAGATTGGACATACTCCTCGCTACCCCAGAAAGTGCGTCCGTCTGCGGCTCAAATCTCATCATTACTGGTGCTTACTTTGAATCCCTGGCAGTTGTGGAGACGCTCGATACTCTGGGCGACCCGGATGCCGTGTATAACAGGAAGGTCAAGAAGGGTATGTATAGCACCGTAACATCAAAGACATTCGCCTCATCATTGATATCTTCTAGCCCTTCTGAACTATCTCTCCCCCCCGCATTCGGGACCGTCTCCATCGGAGGTCGTGAGGAGCGCTGAGAAGGTCGCTACCTTCCTCCAATCCCGCTCTGTCTGCATGGATCGTGTCCCTGTCGCAATGTTCAGCCCGCCGCTCGCCAAGCTACAGCGGAACCTCGATAACCTGGAAACCCTTGTCCCTTCTTGCTCCGATATCAACCATGCCGCTGCATTTCTCGGGGGTGCAGTTCAACTGTGCACGACCAAACAGGAGCGCCAGCAAAACACCGAACCTCATGTTGATAAGCTGCTCGGAGAGAACGGCGAGTGGCAGGAGACCCTCGAGTGGGCAGGTAACATCAAACCGGACGCGATCTGGTGGCACAACGACTTTGCTCTGCTGATCTTGGAGCTAAAGAACATTCTGGGAAACGATGGTGATGCGGTCCTCCACGCCACCGTCGACTATAGCAAAATCCTCATGGGGGAGAAGGTACGTGTGACGTCAGCTGTCTTGAATCGCATTGAAGATTTTTCTCGCAGTTCAAAGACCTCTGGGGCACCTGCAACTTTCCGGTCATTCTCCTCGGTATTAGCGGGAAGCGCATCGAGGTATCGGCCGCTGTTTGTGCAGGACCAATCTACGTTTCAAACCTGTACAGACTCGACCTTGCTCTTGGCTTCCATGCTTCTGCAACGCTCACGCAGCTGGCTCGTGTCTTCAAAGCCTTGTCGTCGGCTCGAACAGATCTTATCATCCACTACGACAAAATCACCGCTTCTTCCAGCGCCGGTCTCCGCCTCACTGCCATATACCCCAACCCGACCTTTGTGGATGGCCGACCGCCACCACTTACATTTTCCAAGTTTACGACCCGAACAGGGCAATCTAGTTTGACTCTCCCAAACTTGGGCGACGCGTTCAGCTTCATTTACAATGCCACGCTAGACAGCACCGGTGAAGAAGTCGTCGTCAAATTTACGCCGCGGTACAACCAAGCAGCACATACGATTTTGAGCAATCTTGGATTGGCCCCGAAACTCCACTTTTGCGGGCGGATTGTTGGGGATCTGTACATGGTCGTGATGGATCGCGTGAACGGCAAGTCACTTTGGCACCTTCTTCAGGAGGGGACGGCCATCCCCGCCTTCGTCCTGGAAAAAGTCGAAGAGGCGATCTCATACCTCCACGACGCGAACATGGTCTTCGGGGACTTGCGGGACGCCAACATTCTCTACTGTCATTTCTGAGGGGTCTGACTCTGGAGGCTTGGCCAGTGACGGAGGTGTGTTTCTGGTTGACTTTGATTGGGCTGGGAAGGACGGGCAGGATCTGTATCCGGCCACGCTTAACACCGAGAGTCGTTTGGAGGAAAGTGTTCGTCCGTTGGGTGTGATGCGGAAAGCTCATGACATATGGCAAGTTGACCGGTTGAAGCACCAATGTGCCCGGAATTCTTATGTGTTTATATAGACTAGTAATGACCACAAAATTATCATAGATTCTTTACCGCGAGTAAATCGATATGTATCTGCAATAAACGCCCGCCATAGTCGCGTGTAAAATTCAAGCAGATATCAACCAGCACTTGCAATGATATAGGCGCTCATGTTTACCGTTCGCTGCTTGTTCGAACTGAAAGAGACGTTTATCCTGCAGTGCTACAGCCTACATACATGCGCCACGACAGGAACCTCTCAAAGCTGCTTTCGCTTCGAATTGACGTTGGCTTGGTCGGCATCTACATATATTGCATTGTCAGTCATGCATTACGATTACGGTCAAAGGAAACGCAGCTCACCTGGATGGATGTCCGGCGTCTCAATGTAGTCCCTTGCTTCCATATTCCCCTTCCAATCACTCCCAAACCTCTCATCCCGATCCCCAACCGCCTTCTCGAACGCCGGCATCGACTCTTTTTCCGTGAAGCTCCCCATCAACTTGGGCATCCCGAGCGGCAACTCGTGCCCCTTGTCGATCTGCCAAAAGTGGAACGTCTTTCCGTAGAGCTGGATGACTTCCTCCATTTCCTTGTCCTCCGCCGCTTGCCAAATCTTGCTGGGGACGCCGGTAGGGCGGGGCATGATGAGCATACCGGATTTGACTTCGAAGACGTGTGAGTGCCAGAGTTTGCGCTCGGTTGGGGAGAGGGTTGCATAGAGTTTTGGACTGATCATGTATTCGACTATAGGGTAATCAGAGAGGTCGATGGGGGACGAGGCAAAAGAGATTAGTTACCTCCGATAAGTCGTGCATTGCGTTCAGGCGAGTCGTAAATGAGACACTGGCGGATATCTAAAACTCGGGAATAAGCATCAATATGGTCGCCATCAGAGAGCCCTTGACGCACCTTCATTCGAATGAGAGCAGTAGTGATTTTCTTCGACATAGGTTCCAGGCTCATCTGCGTAACAATGGAACCCATTCAGGAACCCACAAATGTTCTTGACTGGCGCAAAGTCTTGTGTTAGGCCGGCCGCTGTGTCGAGAATGGTAGATTGTATGGAGAGGGAGTCTCCGGGAAGAACTTCTGACATGGCAAGAGTCGAGAAATGATAGACTGTTCAAGCGTTGTTTCGACTTGTGGAGATGCGTTTATGATCACAGTGACGTCATCTGCTGCTACGCGGCGCACAGAAAATCATGGAAGCGCCGGCATTGCCGAGCTTCCCATCTTGCTTTGCGAACGGATACACTGGAAAGAATGCAGCTACTTACATTGAGGCTACGAGAAAGAGAATTGTTGAAGCAATGTTGAGGGCTATGTACGAAGCTTTGTAGCTGTCGGAAGAACTTCAGTCCGGCTCAGTCCATAAACCTTGCAAAGCACGGTAATGACCACGAGCCAATTTTCTCTGTGGGAGGGGTATGATGAGACGAGGGTCCAGCCAAGGTCAACCAGGGGTGACTCACTTGTCCCAGTTCACGGCGTCAAAGCCACCTATACGGTGACCTAATACCCTCGTGAACGTGTCTCGGCAGCGAGGATGGGGTAGGACAGGAGACCAAGTCCCTAATTGGGCGCATTGATGGGCACGTGGGGGTTAACCTCCACTATGGCTACACGTTCCCAATCGCTGTTCACTTATGTTCATGATGTCGACCATCGCTCTTCGCTGCCTTGTTTCTGGCGACGGGAAAGAGAAGGTATTCACCGTCAAGATCGCTTCCAACGACGATGTCAGCATCCTCAAGGACATGATCAAGGAGAAGGTACCACTGTATGCGGGTATCGCCGCGAAGGACATGCAACTCTTCAAGGTTTCGCTTCCCGTAGCCAACGCGGAACAAGCGCGAGACCCGGGAAAGATCAGGGGCGCAGAGAAGCTCTCTTCGCCTATCGACGAGATATCAGACGTCTTCTGGTATCCGCAGAAAGGGCATATCCACGTTGTTGTCCTTGCGCCACCAGGTGAGGGTCGTGCACAGCCCGCAGGTTTCCTGCCATTGACTCTTTATACGCCTTAGTAACGCTAACCACGCCGTTGTACAACTTCGCCTGCTATTATCCCGGCGAAACGCCTTACTTTCTCACTGTATCTGTGAAACCGGATGTTCACATTGACGGACTAGTGGACGCGATTCGGCAGAAGCTCAGAGCACGAGGGAAAAAATTCAGACCGAATGACGAATTAACCGTCTACAAGGTGCGTACGGCGCTGTGCAGCGACACCTATCTAAATCCAGTGCAGACGGACATCCTGATGATGCCGGAGGACGACCTTGCCCCACGCGCTCTCAAATTTCTTTCCAAACACTCAGAATTTAAAAGCACAGCTCTCAATCTGATGCAGAGAGTTGGAGCAGTGTTCGATCACGATTGCCACCAGGATGATAGAGTGGATATCCTAATCGCTGACTCTGAAGGTATGTTCGTCTATGGCTTGGCATCTCGTGTGTTGTCGTTGATTTTGTTTGTGCAGTGCTCGACCGTGTGCAATACTTAGACTGTCCTTGTACACTCCAATGAACGGAGTTTTGATTCGCGCACTGTATCAAGAGTAAATACCAATGGTATACGTATCAAAATACAGCTATGGATCTAAGGAGTTAAATAAGCCTTATCCTGCGGGAAGGAAGAGATACTACACAGTACATACTACGTAGGTTCCAGGCTCGTCTGTCTTGACTGGCGCAAAGTCTTGCGTTAGGCCGGCCGCTGTGTAGAGAACAGTAGATTTAATGGAGAGGGGGTTACCAGCAGATCTTCTCCCATGGCGAGAGACGACCGACAGACAAGTTTCGATTGTGTTCCAGCGTTGTGGAGGTTTGTGATCACGTCATACTCCGGCGCGCAGAAAACGACCATCGCCCAATTCCCTTTGTGCAAGGACCCTAGAGCTGCTGAGCATCGGTAATCCGACTTTTCACGATTTGGAGAGGCCTCACTCTCCTCCTTTGCCCTAACCCTGTTGATTAAGCGCCCACCGGCCCGGCCAGGTCACGTGGTCACGGAAAAGTGGCACAGACCTCCGTGGAAAAACGGGGCGTGACAAGCGAATGGGTGGAATGGCTGGGCGTGTGTGGCTTTCAACAAACTCTCGGTAAAAAGGCTTTGCTCATCTCAGTCTCCTCCAACTCGAATCGACCATGAGCAAAAAGGGCGGCGCCAAAATTCCTCGGGAGGCAAAGACATACGAACCACGCGATATTGTCCTTGGAAAAGTGCGTGGATATGCACCGTGGCCTGGAATGGTGAGTGATACAGGTTGCGCGTGTTCCTGGGGTGGCGGGAAGGGGTGACGAGCGCGTCGTGTTCCGAGCGGTCAAGACCCTTGAAGCTGATACTTTGTGCTTCAGATTGTCGATCCTACCAGTGTACCAGCCCATGTAACGGAAGAACGACCATCGAACAAGAAAACCACGTTTTACTGCATTCGCTTCTTCCCAACCGGAGACTAGTGCGTTTTACGCCTTTTTGCCTTTTACCTCCGCTGACCCTGGGTCTGCATAGTTCATGGCTGGTGGAGAAGGATATCTCCAAGCTGCAGCCACATGAGATCGAGGCGTATATCAGCGAGCCCAACAAAAAGTCGGCCGACCTCCTCGAGGGCTATCGAATTGCCAAAGACCCGACCAAGTGGATAGCAGAGCGCGATGCACTTGCCTCACAGGCTGACGAGGCTGAAGAGAGTGCCGAGGTCGACCAACTCAACAGCGAGGATGAGGCAGACGCCTCCGCTTCCACCGCTGGTACCAAATCCAGGAAGCGTAAGCGGGAGTCAGATGCCGCCTCTGCATCTGTCAGCAAGGCTAAGAAGGCACCGAAGACAAAGAAGGAGCCTGTGGAATCGGCGTCGGCTAAGAAGAAGGCCACATCTGCCAGCGGCAAGGGCAAGAAGGGGGGAAAGAGCAAGGCTGTGGTCGAGTCGGAGGATGAGGGCGAGCAGGTTGGTGCAGATGATGCTGAGGATGCCGGGCCTAGCACCAAAGCTTCTCCACCGCCAGCTAAGAAGCCCCGAAGGGATAAGGAAGACGACGGCGATGAAGGTGCGTTCATATCGTCGTTTTTCATTTTCCCGATTTCACCCCTGATACGATGAACGATATGTTATAACATTTTTGCTTCCTTTTATTGTCTCGCTGGGTGGTGCTGATGCGGCTGCTGCTCAATTTAGGCAAAGGAAACGATCCAGAAGCTCTCAAGGTCCGAGATTGGCGACACAAGCTTCAGAAATCGTTCCTGAATACGAAGGCTACTCCCAAGGAAGAGGTGGGGTGTCCCTTTCATCTCGCTGGCATCCGAATACTTATGTTTATCTGCAGGATATGCCCGCTCTGGACGAGCTTTTCAAGACTGTCGAAAACTATGAATCGATGACCATCGAAAAGCTTCAGGTTAGCCCATTCTTACACTTTTTTTGCTCTTCCCTCCCCCACCTAGCGTACTCCCCTATACTGATGCTATCCCACCCATCCAGTTCTCTAAAATTGGCAAGGTTATGCGCCACATCGCTGTTTTGGCGGACGAAAAGGTGCCCAGGGACTCGGAACTCAAGTTCAGGGAGCGTTCGAGCGCGTTGGTGCAGAAGTGGCAGCAGATACTGAACGCCAACAAGACAAACGGGAGCGAAACTGGGGCTGCGGCGGCCTCGAATGCGAATGGGACGGTACCCGTACCTCCTGGTACCGCGGATTCTGCGTTTACCGTGGCGGAGGCAACTGCAGCGTTGGATTTGAATGGGAAGGGAGCTGATGTCGATGGTGCGTGCATGCTAGTTTCATTATTGGTCGATCCCTGTTGATTCTTATGGGTTAGCTGCAGCCGACGGAGAAGCCGACGCTCCTGGCGAGGCGGGTGACACGTCACTGCTTGCCGACGTCACCATGTCCGACGCCATCTAGAAGACATGCTGAATCGACACGCAATGAACATTTCGCTTCATCGACTATCGACGTCTTCGCCCTCCTTGCTCTTTGGTCGTTCCACGTTCCAGGCCGTGTGATATGAATCTTACCGCCAAACCACCCCATCCCCCTCTCTCATCCTCGCTCGCTATGTGTATCTTATCTTGAACATGCGTATCAACCTTTTTTTCGTTTTAATCCAAAGATTACACCTATCCTTTCTCTTTGCCCGCCTTGTTCCGACATCGCTTTGTACAACTTCAGAGCTGTCACCGCGTGCGTGATCGTCGTCGTTTTGGCGATTACGGGACATCAAGGGCTGTGGTCTTTCAAGTTCTCGCCTCCCCGGGTTCGCCTCGAATTCACTTACTCCTTTTTACGTGCTGTGTAGTTTGCCTGCCTGTTGTCACCCTTTGTCCATATCGTATAGTATCCTAGCAGCTGTTTTATTCTTTTTTATGGAGTGCGTGGCTTGCTTGTGTTTGATTTCCTTTCATCGTGCTTGAAGTTTGTGGTTCTTTCTGTGGCTGTGATGGTGGCTGTGTCGGTCAGCTGCAGTGTTTCCAATGACTTCAGAAGAACATTGTTATGTAGGCTTTTTGTTAGGCGTAGGCGTTTGTAGAGAGTAGAAAAGGGTGGTATGTGTAGGGTATGATACTTGCGGTGTGAATGATAACTATGACGTGACGATGCTCTCCCCTTGGCCCCGGACCGTGGTGCTTTTGGACTGCCTTGGATTATTTTATTCAATTTCGACGCGTTTACATCCCGTACAGACGTTGTCCCTCCGACTACATATCACAAATACACGGGTCACAACACTCTGAACTACAAAGGTATAGGCAGTTCAAATAAAGGTAAATTTAGGACACCGTGAGTCTAGCAGAACCAGAGCTACCATAGCCCTCAGTGGCGACGATCTGGTAGTTGTGCTGCGAGCCAAGGCGCATCCCGACTCTGCTCCAGGCGTCAAAGTGGCAGCGGGTGTCGACGGAGCCACTGATCGCACCGCCGTACGCCTTCTTGGGGTTCCGGACGGACCAGAACTGCTCAAAGGTCTTGGTGCCGTCGATCGAGGGCTGGTTGTAGCGCCAGGTGGAGAGGATGTCGTAGTTGGCGCCGTTGCAGGTGACGGTGCCCTTGCGTTGGGCCGCGGAGGAGGGGTCGTAGGTGCCGTAGGATTCTACGACGTAGTACTCGATCAGAGCGTTGCGAGTCCAGCCGTAGACGGCAAGGTAGCTGTTGCCGTTGGGCTGGTATGTGCCGTTGTAGTTGAGGACTCTGTGTGGCGGTGTGAGTACTGGAGTTGGAGTGTGGGTGAGGAGGAGGAAAGGCTTACCGTCCGGATACACCGGGGTTCCATCCCTTGCCGCCGACGAGGTTGCCGTTGTTTCCGGACCACTGGAGACTGTAGGTTCCGCCGTCGAGGTTCGTGTATGTGGCCTGGGCGGCATTGTCTGTCCACCAGGAGTAGTAGAAGCCGCCGTGATTGCCAGCCGAGCTGGGCGTGCCACCGAGGATCGACGCGTCGGTAGCGTCGACCGGGGAGCCGACCGAGCCAGAGATGGCAGCAGCAGCGACAGCGAGTGAGGCGAGCAGTTTCATGGTTCTCAAATTCAACAGCTATTGACCGTTGGAGGGGCGGTATTTCAGCCTCGAGCTCATTTATACCAGTCGAGCATAAACTTCGGCTAGTTTGTGCGTAGGCTCAAGGTTCTCCGCTCGATGGTAGCCATGTGAATGGATGGCTGAGAGAAAGAAGGATTCTCGTTTCCAAGTGTCTAGAGCGAGTACATTTAGTTCCGGCGCGCTCCAGCGACGTGCGGATAAAAATGTTCAAGGAATTTGTGTTGTGAGCATATGATCTAGTCCGGCTGCCATGGGGTATTCAAAATACCTTGTGTTATGTCACATGAAGGGGAATGGAACCGTTCAATAGAAGTTTCGAGATGCATACATTATTCAGAACCTGGGGAAGAATTGCGAGCTCAAGGATGCGCGGCTCGGCAAAATGGACGCTTCAATGCTGGAAGAAGCACTTGGTACTCCAAGAACCTTTGCGCGCCCGTCGGACCGCGACGCAAGAGTAGGGCATAGAGCCTCCGAGGCTTAACCGCCGACTGAGACTTTGGTATCCCAGACGCAGAATTCCAATGAAATCGACATGCTAATGTTATAGAATCTACATCGACTTGAAGATGCGAGACAGTGGATCCTCTCAAAGGCGGTCGAGTACGAATCACGGAGTTAGGGAGCGCTCCTACGGGAACCTCGAAACTAAGGGACCGGATAAAATTTACTGCCTCGGAGCCGTGAGGTGCGGTGCCATGGGGCATTGCCGAACATAGAAGAGAAGCACATAGTGGGGTGACAATCAGACCGTCTTGATATTGTGAAGTCATAAGGAGAGAACTGTGTGGGCGTGATCCCTGAGCTATACCTCGCAGGATGAGGATTCTTAATAAGTCGCTTGGCGATGGAATCCTGCTTACGCCACGAGAGAGCGTTCGAATGGTTACAATTGACGATGGATACTTACCCCCAGCGCAATTCAAGGTTCATACGTTCTTGCAGACTAGACAAGGAAGCGGAGGTAGGGCTTAGTACAAGCAGGCGTCACAATGCTTCCAATAGGGTATTGTATATGTATAAGAGCTGTGTACATTGACAGCGTCAGACTCTCAGTAAATTAGCATTACTGCAAAAGCCAAATTCTAGCAAGTACTTGAACTGGCTCTAGCGTTTGTAACTTGAGTGTGCGTGCGAAGAGGAACTTAAGGTTGGAGCGGAGATTGTCTGGGTTAAACTTACAATATTATGATGGCCCTGAGATACTGACAGCGAGACCACCACTGTCCCGTTCCGTTCAGTACCATCTTTCTCAAAGGACTATGTCCAGTTCTTCGCTATTGGAAGTCTCGAAAAGCGTCGTGAATCCCCAGCTGCTTCCATTCTTGGCTAAAAACGACCCAGTACCAGACCATCTTTCACCCTCTGTCATGGACGCTATCGAAGAAATTTCAACCCTGACAATTGCTCTCGACGACCCCAATACCAATACCGCCCTGCCCCAATCCGAAGAAATCAAACGCCTCAGAGGCGCCATGCACCGCGAACGCGCCATGTTCTCTGCTCTTAAGTCACCCATCCGCGAAGTTCCTTCCGAGATCGTGGCAATAATCATTGAGCTGGCATTGTTCTCCGACCGCGGCATGTTGGACGCGGATGGACGAGCGGACTTCCGCAGCCTCCGTGCGGTGTCAAGACAGTGGCGAGAGACCGCGTTTGCGACCCGAAGCCTGTGGGCACGATTGAAGGTCGAACTGGACTCCCCGACAGAGGGCCCCGCGTTTAACTGGCCGGGTCGACTCTCAAGGTGGTTTGACAGAGCTGGAAAGGGAGCGCCATTGGGGATTGAGCTACTGGGTTGGGGTAGAAGGATGGATCTCGACAAGCTGTTCGCGTTTATTCTCGACCCCCGCTGGAGCTGGTCGGAGATGTACCTGGGACGTGATTTGGTCGAGACGTTGTCGCGGAGGCACTGGTCGTATACGTTCACGATACTAAACCTACAGAGCCTAGGGTGGGACAGGAGTGGACCCAACAAGGACGGTCTAGGGTACGAGTTCAACTTTCCGAATATCCGATCCGTCGCCATTGCTGCGCCGGCCAACGGTGTCATTGATATCAACCGTACCCTTTTCCCCTACCCTTCCCTGCAGTCACTGCATCTATCAAATTGCCAATACAGATCAGACGATGTCGCTTTTTCGACCATTCTGCGCCAGCTTCCCAGCCTGGAGGAGTTGATCCTCGAGGACGTTAAACCAAGTCCAACGGGGTCACGCTGGTTTAACCGCCGCCCCGCCTCACCACTACGCTATGTGGACTTTGAACACAAATATATGAAGCGAATGGTGTTCATTGGACCCTTCGACTATTTTCTCACTTTCTCCCACGTCACATTCCCTTCTTTAGAACTCATCCGCATATGTCGTGCCAAAGAAACAGCCCTCTCCGCTGTGCTCCGGGGCATACTGCCAGCCGCTGGACCATCGTTCTCGGAGAAAGGAGTGCTGTCGTTGGAGGATTCCGGGATGCGTCATATGGACATTGCCGCTGCGCTATCATCAGAATCCCACCCACAGAAAATCAAGCGGGTCCACGTCCGTTCTCCGCGGTTCTTGGGGTGCTTTGCCTCCAGCTACACCCGCGCTTCCCTCTCGGTGGAGACCATCGTCTGCGCCAACTCCCCTACGGAGTGGATTTCCTCCTATTCGAAAGCCAGCGACGACGACCTGGATAACCCATTTCCCCAGGACCTGAAGATATATGCCCCCTTGGCCAGAGACGATACGGAGCAAGGTGGTGGAACAGTAGAGGAGCCTTTGAGCTATGCTGGGGTGCCGGTCGAGTCAGTTAAAAGTTGGGTTATCGAAGAAATGCTTTCTTATGGAATAAAGGGCCACAAATATGCGCAGCACCCAGCTCAGGTCGATGTATCAGATTCCTGCTCGGAAAATGAGGACTTCTCGGAAGAGTCGGAAGGGTTGTCGAGTGAAGAGTGATGTTGTACAGGGTCGCATTGAATAGATTGAATAGATAGTGTACATACATCTTTAAAGTTCAACTACCTTCAATTCCCAATCAACCACTATTTTTTGTTCACTCATTTGCTGCCAAAGGTACCCTACGACTCTACTAAACTGGGGGTAGGATTTGAGATGGCAGCCTGAGCAGGCCAGAGTCACTGTAGCTCTTCGTGGCGATGAGCTGGTTGGGTGGGAGCCAGAAGCGGAGATTGAGTGGGTTAGATAATGGTGATAAGTACGATAACAGCGATACCTTTCCAATTAACCCATCACATCCATAAGTGAGCTTGGGCGTTGACGAACCATGTCCAACTCTTCACGCCTCGAATTCTCCAAAGGACTCCTGGACCCTCGGCTTCTTCCATTCTTGGATAACAACGCCCCTGTACCCGGTCACCTTTCACACAATGTCGTGGACACTGTCGAAGCAATTTTGACCTCAATTAACGCACTTGAAGACGACATTATTCCCATTCAGCAAAAGCTCGACAAAATGAAACGCCTCAGAGACGTCATGTATCGCGAACACACCATGGTCTCTGCTCTCAAGTCCCCTATCCGCGAAGTTCCCTCCGAGCTCATTGCCAGCATTATGGAGCTAACATTGTTCTCCGACCGAGGCATGTTAGACTCGGATGGACGAGCGGACTTCTGTAGCCTCCGTGCGGTGTCAAGGCAGTGGAGAGAGGTTGGGCTTACAACGCCAAGCCTGTGGGCAAGATTGAAGGTTGAACTGGATGCCCGGGCAGGACGCTTGGGAGGCCCCAAGTTTGACTGGCCGGGTCGCCTATCAAGGTGGTTTGATAGAGCTGGGAGGGGATTGCCGTTGGGGATTGAGCTAGTGGGCGGAGATGAAAGGATGGAGATGGACACGTTGCTCGAATTCCTTCTTAAATCTCACTGGAACTGGTTGGAGATCTACCTTGGGCATGCACTAGCTCTGGGGCTGTGGCGGAGGCATACATCGTTCATGTTCACGATGCCAACCGTGCAGAGCCTAGGGTGGGGCCTTAGTGGACCTGATCGGAACTACCCAAACCTCAAGTTCAACTTTCCGAACATCCGATCCCTTGTCATTGCCCCGGAAGCCCAGCCCCATGTAGATGTGGATGCAGCCCTTTTCCCCTATCCGTCGCTGCAGTCACTGCACCTGTCACGATGCAAATTTACAGCAGCCGCGCTCATTCTCTCGCCCATTCTGCGCCACCTTCCCAAACTGGAGGAGCTGATCATTGACGACGTCGAGCTAACGACTTCACGTTGGCATCACCATGGCCATGCAGCAAGGCCCAGACTCCCTAGTGATATCTTTGAGCACAAATCCTTGAAGCGATTGGTACTCATTGGATCCTTCTCTCCCGGCACTCTCTCCGACCTAACATTTTCTTCCTTAATGCTCATCCGATTACTATGTCGTGACGCGAAAAGGACCACCATCCAGCAACTCTTGAGCATCTTTGTGTGTGTTCAACCTTCATTCGCGAACAATGGGGTATTGTCGTTGGAGGATTCCTGGATGAGTGATACAGACATTGCCGCTGTATTGTCAAGCTCACAATATGTCAAACGGGTACATGTCCGCTCTCCACGATTCTTGAGGTCCTTTCCCTGTGGGCACAGCCTGGGTCTCCTCTCGGTGGACATAATTGTCTGCATTGACTCACCCAAGGAGTGGATTTCCATTGATGTGACATCCAGTGATGGCAATGACACCTTATGGCAAAATCTCAAGATATATGCCCCATGCTCCAGAGACGATCCAGAGCAAAATGGCGACAGGGTAGAAGAGTTATGCTATGACGGGGTGCGAGTCGAGTCCTTAAGAAGTTGGGTTCTCGATAAAATGCTTTCTTATGGAATCAAAGGCCACAGATACAAGGAGTACCTGTCTCAAGTCTCAGGCACCTCCGAAGTGTCGTTTCAAGGGGCAACTTTTACATTGTCTTCACATTCTTCCCTTCCAGCTCGCTTCTTGCCCCCGCGCTACCGTGACTTGCAACTTGACAAATATAACCAGCAATATTAACTGGGATATGTAATTAATAATCGTTCAATCCATTTTCTATCTATTTAGAGCACGACGGACATTTTAATTTGCTACGGCTACAGAAACAAGGGGATCTGGTAAACGTGCTGCAATCCGATTTTCATACCGACGTGCGCTCATCCCCTATTTTTTGTTCGCTCATTTGCTGCCAAAGGTACCCTACGACTCTACTAGACTGGGGGTAGGATTTAAGATGGCAGCATGAGCAGACCCATAGTCACCGCAACGAGCTGGTTGGGTGGGAGCCAGAAGCGGAGATTGAGTGGGTTCGATCATGGTGATAAGCACGATAACAGCGATACCTTTCCAATTAACCCACTACATCCATCAGTGAACTTGGCCGTTGACGAACTATGTCCAATTCTTCATGAATCGAAATCTCTAAAGGACTTCTAGACCCTCGGCTTCTTCCATTCTTGGATAACAACGCCCCCGTACCCAACCACCTTTCACCCAATGTCGTGGACGCTGTTGAAGCAATTTTGACCTCAATAAACACACTTGAAAACGATATTATTCCTATTCAGCGAAAGCTCGATGAAATGAAATGCCTCAGGGACGTCATGCATTGCGAACACACCATAGTCGCCGCTCTCAAGTCACCTATCCGCCAGGTTCCCACCGAGCTCATCGCCAGTATTATGGAGCTTGCGTTGTTCCCCGGGAGAGGCATGCTAGACTCGGGTGGATGAGCGGACTTCTGCACCCTCCGTGCGGTGTCAAGGCACTGGAGAGAGATTGGGCTTACAACGCCGAGCCTTTGGTCCAGATTGAAGATTGAACTGGATCCCCCGTCAGGCCGCTCGGGATCCCCCAGGGTTGACTGGTCACGTCGACTATCAAGATGGTTTGACAGAGCTGGAAGGGGGTTACCGTTGGGAATCGAGCTAGTGGGCGGGGATGGAAGGATGGAGATCGACATGTTACTTGAGTTTCTCCTTGACTCCCACTGGAACTGGTCGGAGGTCTACCTTGGCCGTCCTCTAGTTCTGGCAATGTGGCGGAGGCGTACCTTCTTCACGTTTACAATGCCAACGGTACAGTGCATAGGCTGGGGCATTAGTGCACCCGATCGGAACTACCCACACCTCAGCTTCAACTTTCTGAGTATCCTATCGCTCGTCATTGCTCCAGCACCCGTCCACCCCCGTGTAAATGTAGACGCAGCCCTCTTCCCCTACCCGTCTCTGCAGTCGCTGCATCTATCGCGATGCCATTTCAAAGCAGCCTCGCTCATTCTCTCGCCCATTCTGTGCCACCTCCCCAAACTGGAGGAGTTGATCATGGAGGATGTCGAGCTTACCGCCTCTGCTTGGCTGAACCAGGGCCCTGCGTCGCGCCCCAGACTCCCAACCGAGATCTTTGAGCACAAATCATTGAAACGACTCGTGCTCATCGGATCCTTCTCCTCCGGCACACTCTCCGACCTAACATTTCCTTCCCTAACGCTCATCCGCATATGCCGCGACAAGAAGCGGACCATCGTCCATCAGCTCCCGAGCATCTTTGTGTGTGTCCAACCGTCGTTCTTGGACGACGGGGTGCTATCATTGGAGGATTCTTGGATGAGGGATATTGACATTGCCGCTGTATTATCCGGCTCTCGGTATGTCAAACGGGTGCATGTCCGGTCCCCACTATTCCTGAGGTCCCTTTCCCTTACTCACCGGGGCTGGTATCTGGGGTTCCTCTTGGTGAACACAATTGTCTGCACTGACTCACCCAAGGAATGGACTTACTTCGAAGCGGCAAATGGCAACGGGAATGGAAATGACCCCTTGCGGCAAGACCTCAAGATATATGCCCCGTGGTCCAGGGATGATCCAGAGTTACATGCAGAGGAGAATCACTATGCCGAGGTGAGGGTCGAGTCTGTTAGAAGCTGGGTTTTAGATGAGATGCTTTCGTATGGAATCAAAGGCCACAGATAGAGTAATCAGAAACCCATAGACGAGATTCAACATTCAACACCTGACGTAGTACCAGAAATGTAACTTAGTTACATCAATTCAGCGACCTTGAGTCTAGTCTTGAGAAGAGAAAAGCCAGCGTAAGAGATCCCAAATGGCCAATTGAAGGTAATTGAACTTCGAATATGTATGTATGCATGTATGTATGTACACTATCTATCCAACGCGACATGTACAACATCACTCTTCACTCGACAACCCTTCCGACTCTTCCGAGAAGTCCTCGTTTTCCGAGCAGGAATCCGTTACATTGACCTGAGCCGGGTGCTGCGCATATTTGTGGCCCTTTATTCCATAAGAAAGCATTTCTTCGATAACCCAACTTTTAACTGACTCGACCGGCACCCCAGCATAGCTCAAAGGCTCCTCTACCGTTCCACCACCTTGCTCCATATCGTCTCTGGCCAAGGGGGCATATATCTTCAGGTCCTGGGGAAATGGGTTATCCAGGTTGTCGTCGCTGGCTTTCGAATAGGAGGAAATCCACTCCGTAGGGGAGTTGGCGCAGACGATGGTCTCCACCGAGAGGGAAGCACGGGTGTAGCTGGAGGCAAAGCACCCCAAGAACCGCGGAGAACGGACGTGGACCTGCTTGATGATCTGTGGGTGGGATTCTGATTGCAGCGCAGCGGAAATGTCCATATGACGCATCCCGGAATCCTCCAATGACAGCACTCCTTTCTCCAAGAACGATGGTCCAGCAGCTGGCAGTATGCTCTGGAGCACATTGGAGAGGGCTGTTTCTTTGGCACGACATATGCGGATGAGTTCTAAAGAAGGGAATGTAATGCGGGAGAAGTCGAGAAAATAGTCAATGGATCCAATGAACACTATTCGCTTCAGACATTTGTGCTCAAGGTGCACATAGCGTAGTGGTGAGGCGGGGCGGCGGTGATACCAGCGCGACTCCGTTGTTTTAACGTCCTCGAGGATCAACTCCTCCAGGCTGGGAAGCTGGCACAGAATGGTCGAAAAGGCGACATCGACTGATCTGTATTCGCAACGTGATAGATGCAGTGACTGTAGCGATGGGTAGGGGAAAAGGGTTTCGTTGATATCAACGAAATCTTGGTCCGGCGCAGCGATGACGACGGATCGGATGTTCGGAAAGTTGAACTCATATTCTAGACCGTCCTTGCTAGGTCCACTGCTGTCCCACCCTAGGCTCCGTAGGGTTGGTATCGTGAACGTATACGACCAGTGCCTCCGCGACAACGTCTCGACCAAATCACGTCCAAGGTACATCTCTGACCAGCTTGTTGAACTTAGAACGATCGACTACACTTATGTCAGATACGTGACTAAGTGAATATGCTGACGTCATATACATGACTAAAGTATTACAAACCATGACGCATCCACTTGCGTCATTATTACTCATACCGACTCATACATGAGTCTAGACTATGCTGGAACATTCTAGCAATGTCTATTTATATATTTACTTATCACATGTAGCGTGTAACTTGTTTTACTAATACGCTTGTAGAATAGGTATATAAGGGCTGTAGTTTAGCCCTATACGAATTATCTCTCTTGCCTCTTAACTACCACCTGCTAAGCTATAAGCAAACTCTAAACTACCTCATATT